>JAGDQP010003368.1:0-41443 GCA_022664845.1 Lepisma saccharinum
ATATATATATATATGTGTGTGTGTGTGTGTGTGTGTGTGTGTGTGTGTGTGTGTGTGTAATACATAGTTCGAAAGTTTATTTTTCAAGTTAATTTTAAGGAGTGGCACGAAAATACATTAATATCAAGGAAGTACAATCATTTTCGCGGTAACTGCCTATTACTTACATTCCTAATTCAAGCCTGTTTACAGGAACGTCTCTAGTCGGTTCAGAACAGAGTTTCTGGCAGAATTTTAAGTTTGGGGAAGTAAAGTCAAAATGGGTAGGGTGTAAGTGACGTTTATCGAAAGCAGTTTTGTTAATCAATCATCAGGCAAAAGAAAACAAATAACCATTATCCCGTATTCGCGAAACTACAGATTTTCAAGACCTTTAATTAAGTCAATCCTTTACCAAAATTATTTTACTAAAAATTAAGTTTAAACTCCTATTTAACCGTCAATGAAATTAATCCTTTATTTGTTTTCTAAATTTCAATTCACGGTTGCAAAATTCCAGAACACAAATCCAAAAACAGCCACTGAACCGACATCACAGCATCAAACACACTTGTTCAATGTAGATAAATCAAACCATTCCGATGTCGATCAAATCCAACAAGAGCAGACACAACAATACCAAACTAATTCCTGTCCTGAAAAAACAAAATTCAACATACCCAACCTATTTTCACTCGCTCAACATACTGTCCTGACCAAGAACGAAAAACAACAATCCCTTGCCTAACCATTGCAAAACTGAAGATTTCAAATAAATAAATAAACAACAAACTACCAATATTCAACATAATCAACCCGCCATTACTCGTTCAACATACTGTGCAAATCCCTTCAACAACCACAGCAATCCTGAACCAACCAGAATTCACTATTAAAATACAATAATCGCTCAGCAAAACCAACAAGAGTCCAGAAATCCGACCTTTCACCGCTCTCTCGACCAACTCCAACAATTCCAAAAACCCAAACTCACTGAACACCGACAGCCTCAGTCAAACATAGAAAATACCAGAAGAGCACACTCGAAACCAGTCCTGGATTCACCTTATTCACATGACAAATTACTTTAACTTCAAGACCAATACTCATCTCAGCCTTCGCCAGCCAAACATACCTTTCCGGACAAGTGCAAAGTCAAATTCCAAAACCCAAAACAAGACAAACAATTTTCCAATCACAGACTCAAAGTTCCACGAATAACAAACTCACAACCCTCATCGCTCACTCGACATACTCCGAACCACCACCAAAAGGAACTACAGCTGACACAATAGAACCCAGAGCAAAAAACAATAAGTGTCTTCGTTTCAGATAAACCAAACCATGCTAATCTCTAACAATTATAACTAATTACGTCAATTCACTGCTCCACAATAAACCACGCAGAAATTATTACAACCACCTTTTACACTTCCCGCAACTAGAATCCGATTAGACTAACCTGTATTTTACATACTCTTAACTCCTCCTCTTTAATAGCGTACAATCCTTTTCAAAATGAGCAAACAGACTCTACTCCGATTTGTTTAGAAAAATCTAACCCTTCAACACAACCTTCAAATCACACTCAAATTCCACAAATTAAGCTTAACCTAACTTTAGTAAACTTCTGGCACAACCTCAAACATTCAGACCAAACAATACAGAATTATTCTCCCGAGATTTTATTTATCAAAATTTAAAACAGATTCTAGCTTAATTAGTGAGCAAGAAATTACCGGTTATATTATTCTGTCCTCAATCACTTCACCGGTGTGAACACATTATTTCGAACAATTTAGAAATTTGCTCAATTAATAGCAACTTGTAGATTATTACTAACAGTTACGTCTCTGTATTAAGGTAACCGTGTTGATACTATTGTTCAACCGATCAAATAATTTGGGATTCCGATGTCGTTAGAAACCTGCCACATGGTTACTGGAAAGTAAGGTTTAATTATTAGTGTTTTTCACTTACCTTAAGCTTAATCGGTTGAAATTTATTATCCTTAATTAATCCAATGGTTCCTTCTTAAATTAATTTTAGAATGTTATTCCGCCAAATCATTATTTACATTTTGAGCTTCATTTTCCACACCTTCACCACTTTTATCTTTCTTCTTGCCGAATCAGTTATCTCTTCAGTTACCGCACAAACAAATAATTAAAACTTTACCCTGATCTTACAAAAGACTTCCACGTCTCCATACAATATCACAGAACAATTCAAATGGATTTTTAACCGCCATTTCATAGAGTAAGAATTTAAATTCCCTATTTCCTACCACGACCATAACTACCTTGGATCAGAGGTTACAATTTTAAATTCCACCGCATATGGCAACTGGCGCTTCAATCGAACAGTGGTACCAGAAGTCTATTTATTAATTCACAGCCCTCAGAATCAAAAAGTGGTAAAAATAATGTATACAAATATTGAACAGACTTTTGTAGCACAAATAAAAACTTACAACTCGCTACAACCTTCCCTTGGTCCCTTTTTCTCTCCTATCAGCATTCTTTGAATAAACTTTCGGCCTGGTGACTGAATAATAATAGAAACTAACCGTATTTTCTAAATGGCAAACGTATGCTAACTAAGGATAAAGACATAAATGTTTCAAAATAGAAAAATTGTCGAAAGCAAAATTTCATTAGTCGCAGTATCCGAAATTTAGCAACACCAAAGCATTTTATATCTCCAAATTTCACTTAACTTCGAAGTCGTCGATCATAAAGGAAACAAACATTAATACAACTAGTTGACTGTGTTCTATCTTAATCCGTTACATAAATACCTATTTGACTTACCGCTTTCCTTCTGATGTCCACAATTTTAGAAGGTCGGAAAAAACTTTTAAAACAATCATAACCAAAAGTACAAACGCAGATACTTAAGAACGCATTAAACGACAACATACTTAGAAATGGCTAACAAAGGTTGCTAAAGCTTCTCTTAGAGCTGACTTCTACTTGAAGTTAGCACTATGCAGCTCAGAGACTAGCCTATCCGAAATTAGGAAACCATCCGAAATATTGGGACTTTAAGCTACTTAGAGAGTAAAGTTCGACTCAATAATAAAAACATTGTGTAAATTAGTAATCATTATTTTATTTTTATTTCTTTATACATTATATACAGAACAACAATACAACAAGGTTATAATTAACTTTGGACTTTTTTCGTTCTCAAAGTATACTATTATTAAGATTCGGATACTATTAAGCAAGGTTAATAGGTTCTTCATATTGGTCTGAAATAATACATCTTATCACACGATCACATAGATCACTCGTGTAGGACTGATCGTACCTAGGTATTGCAGTTATGTAGTGATTGAGTTCTGGACACTCTTCTTGAATTCTGGACAGACGCTGACCGTTACAGGGATGGACGCCTGCTGGTGGTAACAAATAAGTAACCTTCACTGAGAGTTACTATTAGCTGTTTGTGCCTATTGTTTACAGAGGTAACTGAAGAATTTGTAGTTTAGTAGGTTTTCGTGTTATTTTCCTGTGATGTTTAACTCAAGAATTTATAACTCAGGTCATGAACAAAGGTTTTCTGTGCTTATTGAAAGTGAAGAGTGAGAAATACAAGAAAATGAATGTGAAACACAAAGTGTACTCTGGGCTTATTAAGTAAATTCAAAGTAATCGAATATAATACGGACAAGCAGCCCCTGTTGAAGAAATTTTCTTCCCGGAAGAAAGAATTCCAAAGAGTAAAGGATTCCATTAAATATAGTTCTGGAACGGACAATGTTTGACGACAAATGCAAACCGAAACATTCGTGTCCGAATAGCAACTTTAAAAAAAATCCCCGCGCCGGAAACCACACGCAGCTTCGCAAAGGGAAAACATTGTGTGGAATAGTGCCTTAAGTTTGTTACCTGTACATCTTAAATCAGATATGCAATATAATTTGCATAAAAGTTTATAATGGAATATATATATATATAACCTTCTATATGATGCGTGTCTCTCCTATAAAGTTCCTCTCCCCACCGAAGAAAATTTAGCAAATACCACACTGCTAAATATACTCATTACCTTAAAAAGCAGTACAAAAATTTCTATTCACGTCAAACCTTCCCCAGATATACCTGTATTTTCCAGTGGTAGGCAAGTTTGTTTTCTTTTAAAAAATGTTTCTCATTCTCCCTTCACTGATGCCGCACATTTCGTCAAGTTCAAAGTCAGGGTGGCTCGGGTTGCTTAACATTTCTAGTACCCTCCAGTAACCAATATGTACAATTGTACATATAGTTCATATGAAAATTGAATGTCGTACGTAACCTTGCCACCTGTACAGATTATTATGTGGTAACGATACTGCGTCTAGTTATTGCACTGACATGAGCTTACATTAAGGATACATTATTAATATAAACAATACCATAGTTTTTCTTATCACAGCATTGTTTCCCAAAGTTTTTCTTATATATTATGATTAGTTGTAAAGTATTCCAAACTTTTCAGCTTGATCCATATACAGTTAGTTTATCTGAGTTATCACGAGGATAGAGAGACACTCTACAAACTTAAGTAGGCCTTCTACCAGTTCTTATGCAGAAAATAAGTCTTATGATGTCTCTTCTAAGGAAACCTTCCCAATTATCCTAACAGAAACTCAAATATCACAGGCTTCCTTGAACGAAAAATAAAGGTTCAATAAGAAGAAACACACACAAAAAATACTGTACAGAGGAAATTGAGTAGCAAAATCAGTGTCAGAAAGTGAGAAGTAGTTAAAGACCTTAATTATCATTGTTTATTTCAGTCAACAACATACTAATGGGGATACAATAGATTTTGACACCATGGTCTTGAGTTCGATCCAGAAGAGCTTTTCTCCTTTGTTGAAATTTACTTGCCAGCGGTTATGAAGCTTCATTCTATTTTCAGTGCTGATTTAGCGACATTTAATGCTTACAATGAAGTATTTAAACAATAGAACATCTTTGATACGTTTACTCTTCCTTCCAACATGCGACTTTCCGATTTTAGATTCATATTTCTAATTTAATTTCAATATCATGATAGGCTGCTAATTTAAGGGAACGTTTAGAAATTGTTTTGCACCATTCGCGATTAAAACGTTTTTAATAAACAAAAGCAACATAGCGATGCAGAAACTGAATATGAGTCTCCTGGATGCAAAATTAGTCTCTTAATCTCCCCAAACCATGTTCTTTACTGAAAGAAACAGTGATGAGTCTGTAGCTGATTTTCTCCAAGTCACTTTAATCTTTGGTGTTTTTATAATTATTAAAGATAATGAAATTAGCTAAAAAATTTTTGATAATATAATTAGAATATTTATCTTCAAATACATCAAATCAAATGCCATGTATTGAAAAGAGAAATAAGTATTCCACAAAATAAACAAGATAAAAAAAATCAAAACGTTACGAACGATTGCACAAGTTTAACGTTAGTATATCTGAGCCTGTTTTCATTAATCAGTTCCAAATGTCCAGTTCAATATTTCGTGCCACAAATTACCACGTTTGACGGTTTCTGACCTTTGTTATAATGTCCAACATCGAAGAGAAACTAAATTCACACAAGTACGAAGTTGTAAATGGAATTATGATTCTTAAAGTTTCAAACACCATTATACTTCATGCCAAGAAAGACAAAGATCTACGTCAAAAGTTAGTATTTGTGTCTGTGTGTGTTGAAGCCTCCGGGAGGCTATTTAATATATTTAAAAGAAAAAACTCTTATTATAAACAAGAAAATTACTCTAATGGGTCGCCGGTGAGCAGAAATGATAAAAGGGGACCGCAGGATAAGAAAAGTTGAGAAACGCTGTTCTAGAGTTTGACTTACACTTTTTATAACACACGAAATGTTTTAGATATTCTAACAACGCTAGCTTCTCCAAGTCTTTCGTTTTAGTTACACGAGTAACTTCGTAGTAACAATTAACTATATTAACAATCCGTGGTGGACAGATTTTGTTATTCTCAGACATATTAAGGATTTTAAAATTAGGCATTGGAAAGAAATAAGACATTCTCGTTCTTCTGAGGGAACTAAATACTGCTCAGCTCACTGAAGTATACCTTCATTACATTAAGTTCACTTTTCACTCCCTGATTGAGTAAAATTACTTGGGAATCCATCGATCCATCAATGATATGTTAGTAATTTCTCAGAAGTACAATTTTCCTTATAAACAATCTTTGCACTCCTCTTCATTCTCTTGTACAACACTACCATAAGTAACAAAGATGATACGAAACTCACAGCTACCAAACACATCACAAAAGTCTTGGATGTCAAACTTAAGGTGAAGAGCACCAGATGCAAGAGGATAAGAACAGTTAATGGATAACTATCCAATTGCTGTAATAGAGCAAGTATACATAAAAGATTACATTTGAAATGAAATATAGCATTAATTAAATAACAGTATATTTTATACGTAGACATATATAATTAATAGCATATTTTGTTGTTAGGGAACAGTTAAGGTTAGATTCAATTCTAATTCAACACACTGCTATTCGTATATAAAAGTATATATACTGAGTTACGTTATCATTGGTGTCCACCTACTATTAGAATTGTATTTTGAGGTTCACGATATACAGTCAGCGCCAAAAGTTTGTATCGAGTAGTAAATTTTCTTCTCCAAATAACTTTGGAACGAATAGACACATTTGAGTATAGTTTTTTGTGATATTCAGAATATCACATTGTATTTATGCTAAAGTAATCCGTATTCAAATAGGTCAATCTATTTCATATTTAGTCGAAGAAGAAAGTTTACAATCTTTTAAAAATTTCGGTGCTGACCGTACATGATTGCAAGAAAGCTGAGAACTGAGAAGAATGCGCTAGCTCAGCAACAAAACAAAAATAGACGTTTCTCTTTTGTCTAGCCCAATGTAACTAGAATAGTTTAGTTATAGAAACCGCGGGTTAACTATAGTAGTGACGGACCAATTTTTAGAAATTTACAGGATGAATTGAGATAATTGTGTGATGTTTGTGAGTAATAGGGAGGAAAATAGTAATGTGGGTAACATTAAAAGTGAATAATAATATTGTTGTAGTGTATTTTTAAGATGTTTCAGGACGCACTGCATGTTGTGCCGGAAGGAACTATTTTGCGTAGAGTTACAGTTGTTGTCATGTGGAAGGCAGTGTTTAAATGGCGCGTCTTTGTTATGGTTATGACATTTCTTGCGTTAGTATTATTGAATCGTATAGAAATGACATGAGAAAGTGCATTTGTAAGATTATCTAGCAGAGTATTTATGTAAGAAAAGGAAAAGGCCCCGAAACAATTGTACACGACTTTCTAATGGAAATTGGGAGAATTAACACGCCTGTGTGCTGAAGATAAGTGTCAATATGTGTCACAATATATTCTGTAAAGATACATGACCGCACCTAACCTTATCTAACCTCCACGTTCATATGATCAGTAATTTAAGATAATATACGAAAAATGCAAAGAAGGAATTATTAATAATAAATGTGAACATATAAAAATATATTTTGTAAAAATACATGACCGCACCTAACCTTACTTAACCTCCACGTTCGTATGGTCACTAATTTAAATATGGTCACTAATTTAAGATAATCTACGAAAAATGCGAGAAAGCAATTGCGTAAACTGCTCGCCTGCCATGAACACGTAATGTGTGTGTTTTAAGTGATTTTGGTTTTATTTTAGTGATTTTAAAACTGGTCCATCAATACTATAGTAATGCCGAAACCGCAATTTCGTAAATTTTGATATGCATAATTAGTACTGGTTATGAGTTGAATGTTTCATTCTCTTTAGATTGTTTGTTTTTGTACAATAGGTCAAGGATGGTCTACCATGAAAACACATTTAATTAATGGACGCATGGACTCTCATAAACATTCGGTAGGTATGTTATTATTACAAGCTTCTGTGAATGATTTCAACATTTGTTCAATAATATAGATTTGGTAAATTAGATTGGGCTGAATTAAATGTAACCGAACCTCACATTTCTTGCTATACGCGATTTCAACTAACCTATAAATATATTTGCAGTAACATGGTGTTGTTTATAAATATTTTATATATTGGATCAAGTAATGAACTAAAGATGAGTTGTCCAAAAGACATAAACGAAATTGACATTCACCGAAAATTCTCACATATGCGCATACAATATTTTACCCTATTTTATATGAATTTCTTTCTTGCATGTTAAATGTATTTAGCAGGACTACATTAAGTGCAATTAATAAAAAAAACACAGCTTTCTGACAAGGCTGATTATATATTTTAAGAAAAAGAAACTGAAGTGTAACAGTTTCGAAGTTAGTGTTACACTTTTTTTTTGTTATTAAAGTATAATCACCTTTGTCAGAAAGCTGTGTTTTTCTTTATTCAAGATGGATGCAAGGACATATTATCATAATAGATTTGCAATTACTGTATATTTTGATTTGTTAAAGATAGTTAGAACAAGTTCCGTTAGATTTGTAAAATGTAATACAAAATTATACTTATCTAATTTTGGTTTTATGCTTTCATCCAGACAGAGCAGCATTCTATAACCGCACATGTTCCATATACATTTAAACGCCAAAAGTAATAGGATGTATAATTGTATATTTTAAGTGATACCAGCGTTTTGTTACGACTTCGGCGCACGCGATGCCTAGACTTTCATCAGTTCTGAAATATTAGCCTGCGATTGGCCAGTCTTGTTATGGAGTTTGAAGAAGAAGTTAATGTCGGAGTTTGAAGGAGCATGATAGTGGGTGCCAAACGATGCGACATATTTCCGAAACTGTGCGGACATCTGGCCACGGTGTCACGTGAACTGAGAATACTGCCCCCCGTAGACAACACGGGATGACCATATGTGCTTAATTATCGTAACCAGCGGCGTCAGGGTACAATTATCCATGTTAGCAGACAAGTAACACTGAGAGGTACCATAGGTATCCAGCAGAGCGATGCAATGTTTTCTTTAGATTCCATGGGTTATGGAGCAAAACCCACACCAGAGCAAAACCCACACACAGCATGTCACGTGAGCTTGTTCAAAAGATAATTGAGGCCTGGAGAACTGTCAATACATGTCTGTCGTGGTTCCATGAGTCACAGTGCCAAGTGTTTCGGGTGAATGGAAAATTTCGAGTGTCGCGCAGAACACATGAGTGCATGGATCGCAGTTGCTTAAAAATCACTGTACAAATAACTTATTGTTGTTCTATACTGGCATAGGTTTTACTCAAGTGACATGGCGTAATTTCATTGGTTCCTCTAAATGGTTGCAAATGATCGCTACGTTACACCATTTGGAACCCTTCATGGAATTATTGCACTCTTCCAAAAATGGATTGTTTCAGCAGGTGAAAGTTATCAACAATTGGTTCGAGGAGTGTTCTTGACAGTTCGTACGAATTAAGTTGCTACTTTCGTCTAACATGAGCCCAATCGAACAGTTTTGCAATGGGGTAAGAAAGTCTTTTCGGACCAAGATTCTTGACCAACAAATAAGAAGATGTTGTAGTTTGCTTTCAAGATGCTGTGGCTCAACCTCTCTCCGTATCTTTTCTCTCCACTAAAAGAGATCCAACAATGTTGAGGTGCTACATCTCTAGAAGATGCACCAGCCTCTCGTGTGTCCTATACTATGGTGCAAGCATATCCACCACTTTTTGGCAAGTGAGTAAATTCCTTTGCATTCTTGTTACGTTGGAATATAAATACGCGATTAAAGAAAAGTTTCGGTACGTAAACGGAATATATGCCCATCCATAAGCCCTTATACAACTACCAAAAGTGTCACATCTTCTATGAACTAAATTGAGATTGGTCATCATAAGTTTACATGGATATTTGTAAAGGTAAGGGGGATGTGAACGCACCTTTGTGGGATGTGAACGCACCGTGAACGGAGCATACGGGATATGGAAGTAGCGCTCCACACATATTGTTCGACTACGGCACGAAGTGAGGTGAAGTGTTCAATCCCACGCTCAACCACCTTCACCTCCCAATTTTTTTTAATGATCGATTTTCATGATAGAAATAAAAGGAATACGGCACTAGGAGAAATAGTAATACATCATGCAGAGTAAGGCATCATGCGGTAATTTTTGAACAGCACATTGTTTTTATGATAATACATGTAATAATTGATAAAAATTGTTTACATCATTTATACAATTTCTATTCAAGAACACGTTTATCAAAATACAAAAAAAGTGTGTTTACAAAGGATCAATTATAACAAACCAACATTAAAATTATATAACGGAATACAAATACAAAATTTGTTACGTAAACCCCGAGGTCCGGTACCGATACTGTTTCCTCACGTGATGAGCACTTAACGACGGTTCGATGGCATCTCAACATGACTGTGGGTAGGGTTGATCATGAATGAAAGGTACATGAGCGGACGGAACTCAAAGTCAATTACTAACTGAGGGGTGCATTTTTAAAATGTACGAGCGGAATCACATACCGCACCTCGGCAATTACGGGTTGTCTCCAATTTGTGATCGTACAGACTTTTTAGTTTGTTTGCGTGTGATTAATTTTTGCTTGTGGCATAGCAGAAACCAATTTCATATTTATGCTAGATTACAGTCATGGTAAAGGACTTGCCAACAACTTGAGTGGAGGAGTATGAATCGATTCCAGGACACATACTAAATTGTAACCGTTTTTTTTAAATAATGATAATATATACTGAATATATACACGTTAGCTACTTTGCAGTCCTAATTATTAACTGTGTAAGTGTGAGGTAACTGGTCGAGTGTGTATATATATATGTTAACAAAAATTTATTTTCCATTTTTGAAGGTCACAAATTAAAAAAAATAGGTTTTCTACGCATAAGTTTGATTTAACTATCACATACGAAAGTCTTGGATCATGTAAGAACGAAGATTCCTATTCATTCAAGAAATATCGAACAACAAATTTGATTAAAGTAGTTGGGTGTTGTACGAACTCGTACAACGACTTGTTCAAGAACATGAACGAAGGAAATAGGAAAAGGAGGAAGTCGATTGAAGACAGACTGGACATTTAAAACTTCTTCTGGTTGGTATAAAACCACTTGTCAAACTAATGTCTTATACTGCGCTTCTATTATGGATAAACCTCAATGACGCAGTAAGACAATATTTGAGCAAACTAGTGTAAATATCTTCTCTCACCTACATGTTTATGATCAAGCTGAAAGTTGGTATCTAAGGAATGTAAAACGTACCTCGTCGATCCAAATTATGGGTAATATTGTATCCTTTTTGAACGCTTCTACTTGCTTCACACTTTTAGCATTTTTGACAAGTGCGTTTATTTGTATGCGAGCTCTACCGCCCAATACGATACCAAAAGTCTGAAAGAGACGTCAGAATCATTGGGTTAGATTAGACTGTTTGAGTAAACTTTCTTGTGCTCATTTGCTCGAATAAAAATACTGTACATGAAAAATATACGATACTCGTTAATTGTAGTAGTTACATATGTTCACCATATATCTAAAACAATAAACATTATTTGCGATAAAATGTGGTAGAACTTAGCAATTATGTCTATACAGTATAAAAAGAAAAATGAATATTACTTATAGTGACAATGCATTTCTTAATAACTAAAGAAATCCATCTTTCTTCGTGCAGTATTTCAAATAACTAAACTTCAATATCATCAGCTCAGGGGAACATCTAAACAGCACCCTGTGTACTCGCTAACATTAATACTACATTACAAAATATAAAATATTCAAAATCAGGTATTCACTTCCTCATCTCACATTTATTGTAGACTTCCGTTATAACATATGCGCAACTACTTGAGTACCATCTTCTAGACGTGTAGGTTCTCAACCTTTAAACCAACTCACAAACAGATGTAACATCCTATTATTCTCATATTTGGCATCAATATTCGTAATTCCATAAGCTTATCTTCTCATTTAAGTTTCCCAGTATTATTAACGTCTTACTCAATATCCATGTTACGTTCGGTACATGCAAATTTACATCTGACAATTAGAATCCTACAGCGAATTGTATTATCCTATCAAACGTATACTTTAAACAATGTAAATATAACTAATCTGATCGAAACAACAGCGCATCGATTACAATAGTAAAAGAAACAAACACAGTTACCAGAAACATCAATAAACACAATCCCAATAAATATTTTTGAAATCACAACGCCTCGGAAATATATTGTTTTTTAAATAACGGAAAATGGTTATACGAAGAAACCTTATCCAGTACAGTGGTTGCGATAAGCACTAAAGATCATGGACAAGTTCGATATCCGTTCACACCAGCCATCCTGACTAATGTTCTACAGTGATTTCCTCAATCCCATCAGGTGAATGTCAGAACTGTAATTAAAATAGACCTTGTCTTATATAATTATTTCCTTACCCCGTAAGAGTATACGCAGAGGCATGTCATCCATCAGACACGTGATGGAACTTGGTAACAGATGCCTATTCAGCCATACAAATATAAAACAATAGGAAACGAAGATGTAGCAACAGATGTCACTTACAGTTAGAGGAAGAATATCTCAACAGTCACTATATAAGTCACTATAATAGAAAAATATCAGATTTATTATCAAGGTAGAATATGAAAATGTAGATAAGAATATGATGCTTTAAAGAAGTTCTTGAATCAAGGTATGAAATTAGAGGAGAAAGGTCTCTTTAATACAACTTCTGTTTACTTTAAATTAAGTATTTATCATATTTCATTATTCCTGAACTATCTTGCTGATTTTACTACTATATTAAATAATCCATTTTTATAAGTGATAATCAGTCTTTGAACAGAGATGAATTATATCCTAATATATTTTCCTTTCCTCTTTGAAGTCAACATTTTGTAGCCATTTCTTTACACACGAAAGCAATATTATTAAGAATAAAATGATTCTTTCCGATATCGAGAAAAATGTACAAAATAGTGGATTCAAATCACTCACGGGTAGTTTGTACATAAGGTCTAAAGCAGTAAATAATCCATACAGAATTTGTCCACTTAAGGCAACTATTGTAATGATTCTCGAATTATTCCATAATGATATGAGGTAACTATGCAGGTATAAATAGAACTGTTAAGAGAATTGGTGGAAGGTACATATGGTAACATCTTAAATATGTGATTAAGTTAATTGTAGAGAATGTCAAAAACCTGAACATACAATAGTACTGAAAGGATCAATTAATTTCTGAAATTGCTAGTACAGTTAACAGTCGATAGCATCTCAATAATATTTGCCTAATAGTCAGTTCAAATTCTTCCAAATATTCCGTGATCTATATGCATAGTGCAAGGGAGCATATTTTCATTAAGCCTTTATATTAAGGCTACCTGATTGAAAATCAATATGTAGAGAATTGTATAAAATATTTTTCAACGGCGTTCCCCCTAATGTTGCTTAAAGACATAAAGCACCATAATATACTAGTCCTTACTTTCCAATTTTCCTGTAACGTTTATGGCCTGTCCATCTTTGCCGTTACTATTTCATTATTCTTATGATAACAGTTGAATTGTACAGCATATGGAGTTTATTATGTAGTCTCGTAGATTATGCTGTCATATATTTTTCTTAAAATCGTATTGTAGGACACTCATAAATTACTAATAAATTGTTTCTCGGCTCCCCTGTGTCAAGTCGTGTCATCAGTGGTTTCAAACGTTATTCTCTCTCTGCTCATTTTCAGGTTTCTGTGTATGGTTGGTATACAATAGTATATTCAGAAACGAAACTACAACAAACCATGGATAAACCAAAGAAAGTGTACATTGCATATTTGCCAAAGACGTCAAACTAAATTAGCAGGCTATTAGCTACTTAGATACAACATACGAACAATAAATATATCTTTAACCAAGGTACAGAAGATGTTACCCACGATGAAGGATTAAAGACTTCAAGAATATACTCAATTCCTTGTGAATCAGAACAAACACACATAAAACAGACAATAAAAATGTAGAATCAAGATTTTGTTCTCCTATTGATGTTTCTTCTCGTAATCTTCCTTCTACAATTTTCTCCCAAATCTTCATCGTATGTGATATTAGTTTGATTCCTCTATAGTTTTACAATCCTGTATATATGCCTTCTACATAAATGTTGTACAATAACACAATACCTCCATTGAGTCGTCATTTTATTTGTTCATACACTTTTTGCATCAGATCCCATCCCAAACATTATCTAGTGATCCACAACTCCTCCATGCTCCTACTGTTATGAAATCACGACCTGTACCGGCCTTCGTTTTCTTTAACACATGTAATACTTCTTCCTGGCTTATTCTTGGTGTTGTACCAGGATTTGGAGTTCCATCACTAATAACATTCCTAGGATTTTCTTTATTTAGAAGCGTTTCAAAATATCTGCACCATCTGTCCTTTATCCTGTCTTCATCGGTAAGCACTAATCCTTGATCTTTCTTACTTTGCTTAGTGTTGGTAATATCCTTTGTTTCTTTCTGTGGTTCTCCTAAGCTTTATAGCCTTTCCTCTCCATCTGCTATTACCGAGCCGCCGAAGCTCAGTGCTAGAGCGTTGGCGTTCATTTGGGAGGTCGTGGGTTAGATTCCAGTGGCCGACTATCCTGACAATAGTTTTTCTAGGGATTTTCCTCAGTATCAGCAGGCGAATGTCGGTATGGCACGTTCAACATAACACCATCTCGAATCCTTTCCCCTCTCCTATCCCAGCCTGAGCCGTAGATGCGTAAAGGTCATAAATAATATTCTAAAATTCAATTCCATCTGCTGTTTCAATTTCGTCATACAGTGTAACACAGGCTTGCACTTTTGATCTAACCTCTTCGCTTTATTATTAGCCGCTTTCAAGCTACATTTATCCTCTTCTGTTCCTCAAGCATCCCACCTAATTTTAACTTTTCTCCTTTTCTCTTCGATTTAATAGCTTCTTGAGCTTCCTCGCTACACCACCACGTCTCTTTTCCTGTAGGGGTGATCTCTTTCCTGAGGTTTTCTCTGCGGCCGTTAGCATGAGCCCATTGTTTACATTCCATAATTTCTGCAGATTTATTCTTTCCATAAACTCCTCTCTGAAGGATCTTATTAATTTCTCCTCTTTTAGCCTCCACCATCTAATTCTGACTCTCCATTTCTCGGCCTCCTCTCTCCATTTAGCGGCCTCTCCATGTCAACGTATAAACTCCCAGTTCACACTCACCATTCTCTGCTGCGGGGTCATGTTTTCACCATTTATTATCCTGCAGTTCGTAATTTCCTCAAGATGTTCTCTTCGGCACAAGATGAAATCGATTTGACTTTCTTTTCCACAACCCTTGTAAGTTAAAAGATGTTCCTTCTTCTTCTGAAAAAAGTGTGTTGCAAATCGCCAGATAGAATACTGTAGCAAAGTGTAATAGCCTTCTTTCTTTTTCGTTCCTATAATCAATGTAGTGTACGCGATGCTCCGGAAGTCGGCTACAAGGAAGAAGAAAAGATAGAATTCTTACAGCATTTGCACCATAGCAGCTTACCCATAGAAGAAAGAGTAATTGTGGGTGGTGAATTGAAGGCAGAAGCAGAGAAAGCATTGAGATGATTCACGGTGGCTAGTGTGTGCGAGATAGGAACGAAAAAGAAAGAAGACTATTACACTTTGCTACAGTATTCTATCTGGCGATTTGCAACACACTTTTTTCAGAAGAAGAAGGAGCATCTTTTAACTTAGAAGAGTTGTGGAAAAGAAAGTCAAATCGATTTTAGTTTGTACCGAAGAAAACATCTTGAGGAAATTACGAACTGCAAGATAATGGTGAAAGCGTGACCCCTCAACCGAGAGTCGTGAGTGTGAACTGGGAGTTTATACGTTGATATGGAGAGGCCGCGAAATGGAGAGAGGAGGCCGAGAAATGGAGAGCCAAAATTAGTTGGTGGAGACTAAAAGAGGAGAAATTATTAAGATCCTTCAGAGAGGAGTTTATGGAAAGAATAAATCTGCAGAAATTGTGTAATGTAAACAATAGGCTCATGCTAACGGCCGCAGAGAAGACCTCAGGAAAGAGATCACCCCTACAGGAAAAGAGACGTGGTGGTGTAATGAGGAAGTTCAAGAAGCTATTGAATCGAAGAGAATAGTTAAAATTAGATGGAATGCTTGAGAAACAGAAGAGGATAAATGTATTTTGAAAGCGGCTAATAATAAAGCGAAGATGTTAGATCAAAAGTGCAAGCCTGTGTTACACTGTATGACGAAATTGAAACAGCAGATGGAATTGAATTTTAGAATATTATTTATGACCTTTACGCATGTACGCAGTGTTCGATTTGCCAGGGAGGATGCCGGGGATTTTCCCTGGTGCCAGATAATTTCATTCCCGGTTGTTGAATCCGAATATCATCCCAACCAGGAATAAAATCTTTGTATTTCTACCCAAACAAGTAGTAGGTTCAAAATTATCACCGACCATTAGTTGTAGGATCCCCCCTTCGTAATTTTTAACAAATCGAACACTGCATGTACGGTTCAGGCCGGGATAGGAGAGGTGAAAGGGGGCTTCCTCTACACACATACTGATAAATCCTCTAAACTTACTCACTAAATTTGATATGATGAGATTCTGGTAAACAAAACACATAGTTTCCTATTTAACAAGTGTGGTTTATAAGTTTACAGGTTTTATGAATATGTTTGTAGAGGAAGCCCCATAGCCAGCATGGTGCCAGCTCTACTAACGCCCTTATTAAATTTTACCACGGCTATGGAGGTAAAAGATGGGTCAACCATTGGCATAAATTTGACACCAACTATTTACTGCATCATGATGGAGGCACGAGTTGACGGTGACGGTTTGTTTTGGAGACCCTTGAATTAAATATGTTTCGACTTCAATAAGTACACCTAGGAAACGTTCTACGGTAGCATACCATGATAGATGAAGCTAAATTTACTTATGTACATCTAACACTTACAGGTTCTACATCAACGTATAATTCGTGTTCCTCTTTATTTGGACTTAAACCGTCAATATCGTCTAATGAACTTGGATCTGCCATGTAATAGTTGGGAAAAGATACCACTGCAGGAGCACCTAGAAAACAGACATGGTTGATAAGAAAGTTTGTTTTTAAAAAATTAACCAGATCATGTGAGTAACAAGGATTTTGCTCGTGTTCGAATATGAATAAACGAATCAATTTTGACACACAAACCATGTTGCGTACTCGGGGGTCGAATCGACTTAGCTATGAGCAGGCGCGCGTTTGACTTCCACTGATAATTCGACAGCTGCTCTGAGTGTTTTGTCTGTATTACTGTATTAACATGATGTTACAGTGAAAAAGAAAGTTATTAAAATATATCTTGATAATTGTTGTAGTGTTATCATACTGAAGACAGCAGCAATCAGTCCAATGAATGTGTTAAAGCTAGTGGAGGAGAAAATCTGCAAGAAATACAAATACACTGATTGTATACGATAAGAATTCGAGAAAGTTCCGTCTGACTTAGAATGTTTAATCAAAAATAAATTTGCGAAAATATTAATAGCAGAAACAAGAAGTTAACGGAATAGGATATCGACTCGTACAAGAAGATAAAGTAATAAATGAACCAAGGGAAGAGAGTTCTGATTGATTAAGTCGAGAACGATAGCAGTCTCTATGTACCAGATCATTTGAAGCTAGCTAAAAGACCGATAAAATGAATTTTATGGGCGGTAACATCACTATGGTTTACACCCGTCCCGATACGGGGAAACTCTTGATTATGGTCAATGAATGTCTTGATATCCGATGTCTCCGATTTCTTTCAAATCAACAAAGAGATATCAATCCGTGGACAAGCAATTGTCCACGGGTGACGAAGACTAGAACGGAAACGGTAGAGAGTTGGACGCTCTACATTCAGATCCTCCAACAACTCAGATGCTTGGATGGCAGCCGTGCGTGTAGAATGATAACGGTGTTCATAAATATCTCGCTGTACCGGGATCACTACTAAATTATGAGCTGGATGGCCAACTAAAGATCATATCTTGGAGAAGTAACTCAGCACATTGTACATCCGGTGAAACTCGAGCGGAAATTCAGCATCATCAACACAAAGACTGGTGACAAGACTCGTGTGATACGCGCCAATGGAGAGTCGAATTCCTGCGTGATCCAGTGCATGTAAGGTAGAAAATCGTACAGAGGAATAAATGTGACGATCATAATTTTGTGTGGTTAAAATATGTAGGCGATAAAAGCTCAAGAAGGTTGTACGATCAGTACCGCCAGTGAGATTACTTAAAACACGAAACAAATTCAGCGCTCTTGTAAATGAAAACTTAATTTGGCGAAGGTGACAACACTTAATTAACTTAGTATCAAATAGTAGACCAAAATATCGTACCTTATCGGCGAACTGCAGTTGTCTGTACCCAAGAAAAAAATCAGGATCGAGAAAGTAACTTCGTTTGCGGCAAAATACACACAGACTGTCTTCGTGGGTGAAAAACAAAAGCCAATCAGCTGTGACCAGTAAACAAGATGGTTTAGTGTCAGCTGGTTCTGCCTAGATGCGAGGTTGGTATTCGCAGATTTACATTCAATCGTCAAGTCAACAACATATAAAAGGCCTTGCACAGGAGGACGAATACAAGTCATAACACTATTCACAGCAATAGCGAACAGTGTTACGCTCAGCACACTTCCTTGAGGTATGCCATTCTCCTCTAAATAACGCTTTGAAAGACGATCACCAACAGGAACACGAAAATAACAGTCACTTACAAAATTTGAAATAAAATGGGCCATGTGGCGCTAAATACCCGCGTTATAAAGCTGTCGTAATATGCCATATCTCCAGGTTGTATCATAAGTCTTCTCTAAATCAAAGAACACAGCAAGAACGTGTTCACTGCGTAGGAACGCCTTCTAAAGAATAGACTCTAACATGACAGTGTGGTCGACAGTTGATCGATATTATCGAAAACCACACTGATCATTGGAAAGCAAGTATAGTGGTACCGATTTATCATTCTCTCAAATAGCTTCGGATACTTCGGAGACATCACTTTGGTTATTATGTGACACCCGCTTCCCCAAGTGTTGGTGAGGCCAAAGGTGCATGTCAAAGCCCAAAGGTCCCCGAGGGCGCAATCTCGAGCTACAACGAACTATGCCATCAAAAACCTGCTATTAGGGACTGGGCGCTGCCCAAAAGGTTCCGACCCCTTTCCCAAGATCCCAGGGGCAGCGTCAAACCAAAATATCATCAATCGCCTCCGTGTAATGCGCGGAGGTATTAGAAACAACAGAAGAATCAGAAATGAGGCGAAGATGAAAATGAAATGAAGAGCAGCGGCGTTGATGTTAGCTGCTCGTGGCTACTGGCAGTCCGCAGACCTACTGTTGAGATCTGCAAAAGTCGACAGTCAAAAAGACACCTCATTATAGAGAGCAGCCTACGATGGGACCCACCTATCCTTTCACGCGAACGAGCATCGATGGTCTGCTGCTCGGGCTATGGCATGCATGTGCATACCGTTGCAGTTCGAAAACCTGCGATGATGTCGCCAATTCCCTACACAACTGGGAAGTAACTAATTCTCAACAGAGAAGCAACTGTAGCCCTGCTGGATTTCTCATAGGCAGCAACGATGTGAGTAGCTACTAAGGCTGATAGCAGCCAGCAGAAGCTGATTGGACGATGGGGACGCCACATCCCGAAGGGGAAAAATATATGATTGTCATTAAAGCATTAAGTAATTAGATGTGTTGAAATATAATAGTGTGGTACGATCTAATGTGAAACATATGAATCATTATCGAAACGTTAGCGTGCACAAACTCGTTAATACCAATAATACTTCGTTAGTACTCAGCGTACTTTTTATGTACCGAGAACAATAGAAATTGACCTGCTACAACCATTCCAGCGACCTCCAGACCAGCTATTATTAAGCTAATGTGGATTTACGTATTTTAAAATCACAGGAATTATGAACCAAAGAATCGTATGCAAACTTACGTTTGCCTTTTCACAAAATCAGATAGAGATAAATTGTAGTAACATGACTTACAAACTTCTTGTACTAAATACATTTTGGACATACTACATACTAGACTTAGTTATTACATTATTAACACCTTTACAACAACGATTGTGCAACCATTCTGTAATGCCTCCCGAAAGCTCTACAAGATTGCGTTGTCTCCTTTTGACCAAACTTGTACTTACATGCTTTTGGCCCTCAGGTACAGAATTATCACTATGCCATATGTTAGGAAGTGTATGGAGTCACGAATTTCTGACTTTCAAATTAGCTTAGATGGAGTTACGTTCAATGCAAATTATTGAGTTTGAGTGTTGTTAAGTAAATAATCAACTAATGAAGGTGTGAGTCTTTCTTATTTCTACTGTTTGAAGAAAATGACGGAACCATAATAGTTAATTTAAAAAAAAACTACAATTTATTTTCGAATAGATGGTTTAAATATATAAAAATCACGAAACATTGGAGTTACAAGGATTGCGTCGTAGGGTTACGATCAAAATGTCCTTTCCAACCAATATATATCGTCATTGTATGGTACGTTTATCTATTGTTTGTGTGAAACATTTTCGATTTTTTTTTTAGAGAAATAACATATATTCTGCAAATGGTACCATTTAATTGTCCAGATCTTCTATCAGGGTCGATCAAATGAAATATACTTTTTAGTAAAACACGTTTTTTTTTTATTTTGATACTTATTGATAATCAATCACCATCACTATCAACGCATACGTTCCACTCAGAAAATTTGCCAAAGAATGGTTTTGCAGGAAAAAAGTGGTTGGACTGGGAATCAAACCACTGTTGAACTGATCTCAATTCTCGTCCGCCAGTAAGCGTCACCTATTGAAATATTTTTTCTTTAGAACACCGAAAATATAATTATTATAAGAGTTCGAATCTTGGTTCTAGAAGCATGTTTAACTAGTTCTGAGTCGAAATTCAGAAGCCTTTTTAGGCGAGAGTGGGCATTTCATACTTTTTAAATCAGAGCATAAGCTCGACGCCTCCATCTTGAAACCGAACACCTTATAAACTATCCACTGTTTTTGAAAAGGAAGATCGTGCGATATATCAATTTGCATTCTATATGCATTCTATAAATTTAGTTTTGAAATATCTTTGTCAGGAGAATGAATTGAATAATTGCTCAGAAATCATGCAAATCCTTTCACATTACGTTCACTTGCTACGTACTCTTCTCTTTCCACGTGTACCATGAGAGCTTCAATTCGATAATTGACGGTCAGTTGGCGACCTTCCTAGTAAGAAAGCTAAATTGATATTAACTATAATTTGTGTTAATGTTAGGTAATATTAGATTAGATCGGGTTAATATATCTTTCGTTGGAATATCTAAACTAATCATTGTGGGTCTGTTATAGTACTGAAACGGACAGTAAATTCCATAAGTTCCTTGGACTATCCTGAACTTACCAAATGTACAGAAGGTTGCATCTGTAAATCCTGATGGAAGACAAGATGATTTATCCAAACAGAAACAAGAGTTTTCTGGCTTCTTTGTTGGGTCATCCCATATGTCTTCGGGAGGTTCAAACCTATATGTAGATATGCCGTACTGCGATGAATCCTCTTTGTAAAACATCGCAAGGGGACGGCACACTTCCGTTTTATAAAATGTAAGTACCGATGTTTTGGTGACTGGAGGTGGAAAGTTTGAACCTTCAACACTCGATGAAAAATTGCTACATTTTCCAGAACCCCACTGGACAAATGTCTTCTGCGCATTGAAAGTGTCAATAATGTCAATTTTTGTGCCATTCTCACCAGTAAACACACCAATGACATCATCAAATGTGCGATTTTTCTGAAACAAAACGAACAATAACTTAACAGGTTTAGTTTCATTTATATCACTAATATTCTAGTGCATGGTCTATAAACAATTGTCTGAATACTATGCGCTTTAAGCATGTGATCGTTTGGCTGGTTAATATTATTATATATCTACTCCAGAAACCAATGCATATAAGTAACATTGACGATTTAATAAAGATCGAGGTAATCTTTTATACGCAATTCGAAATATATGTGACAAAACATGTTGAATTGTATACATGGGCGCAGTAAGGTCAAAGTTTCTTTGTGCAAAATATTACAGATTTCTGTCGCAGTTTTCAGGTTGTATATAAAAGATTACCTCCAATTTTTTATCGTCACTGTCACTTGTATCTCTTAATTTCTGGAGTCGACATATAGAATATTAAATATACTTTTACTCTTTCATAACTTACTTCTTACTATATCTGTTAAACGTCAAATATGGATACTTGGTTTGTTAAAATGTGCACGTACTAGATAATAATTGGTATCCGTATCAGTCACAAATAGTATGAGGTGGTCATACAATCACATGCACAAATACCAGGTATCAGTAAAGAATTAAGAGAGATTATTATCGTTCGCATATAACCAGTGGCGCAAACACAAATTTTCGTTTGGGGGCCAAGTATCGGTGTCGTTAAAGGATATAACGATGGGGGCTCAAAAATTTCGGTGTTGACCTTGCATCGTGAAGACAATTGGGGAGCTGCTATGAATAAAAGACAGTGGCGATCACAGTGAGAGCTTCGGCTCCCATCTCCCAACCCGTCTGCTCAGCGTGGGAGCAGTAGACCAACTCCTCAATTCGGGGAGAGGTCTCATCCACTAGTGGATTGAATATGGCTGTAATTTATTATATCATCATCTTCATATTCAGCTGTTATCTATCCATTGCTGGATGAAGACCTCCACATATCTCGGTCTGCCCCTATCCTCATCCATGTAGCTCCTGAAAAGCGCTTGATTTCATCTACCCATCTTGCATTTGGGCCTCGTCTCGGTCGTTTCTTTTCTCTAGGAATCCAATGTAGTATATTTGTCGTCCACCTTCCATCTGTTCGTCTAGCTATGTGACCGACCCATCTCAATTTCATCTTCTTCGCAGTCTTGATTATATCCTCTACCTTTGGTTGTGCGCGAATCCATTCATTTGTCTTCATGTCCCTCCTGGTTATTCCTAGCATGCATCTCTCCATTGCTCTTTGTATGACTCTCAATCTTTGAGTCGTTTGCGCATTCAATGCCCAAGTTTCACAGCCGTACATCATCACAGGTAAGACATATTGATTATTATTAACATTATGCTTCAGCACATTGGTAGTTTGCTTTTGAAAATAAAGTGTATCTTCCAAACGAACTCCTCGCCATTTTACATCTTCTATTTATTTCATCAGTCAACTTTGCATTCGATGTTTTGACCTGACCTAGGTAAACATACTCATCAACTATGACTATCGTCTTTCCGTCCATCTTTACTTCCTCCTTTGCTGCATGTTGATTGAACAATACTTTTGTTCTACTTAAGTTAATTTTAAGGTCTATTTTCGAAGTCTCATTCCTCAGTTCTTCTATTCTGGTTTGTAGTTCTTCTGCACTTGATGCAAACAGGACTATATCATTAGCGAACCGTAGGTGATGAAGATATTCGCCATTAATTTTTATTCTAACTTCAAATTTTGGAACACTCTCCAGGACCGCACAAAACAGTTTTGGAGAAATTGAATCTCCTTGCCGTACCCCCTTTCCGACTTTAATTTTTTCACTTTCTTGATGTAGTCTAATGACAAATGTGGCAGTCGAGTAAATGTCTCGCACTAACTTGATGTATGCACTTTCGATGCCTTGATGTTCAAGTGATTTAAGTACTGCTGCCAAGGAGACCGAATCGAAAGCTTTTTCAAAATCTACGAATCTCAAACATAGGAGAATGATATTCATGATGAAGTTGATAACATTGATGAAGTTCATATTCATTAGTCCTTTCCATAACTTCATTCAATGTTTGTATGTGGTCCATTGTGCAAAATCCACGACGAAATCCGTATTGTTCCCTTCCCTGGTTAAAATCCAAGTCCCGTTCAATACGATTCAAAATAACTTTGGTGAACATTTTGTATAGAACTGACAGTAAACTAATTGGTCTGTAGTTTTCCACGCGTTCTTTGTCCCGTTTATTTCACAACAAAATTATAACAGCATTATTCCAACTTGACGGTATTTCTCCCTTCCTCAGGCACATCGAGAATAACTTAGCAAGTTCGTCTTTCATTTTTTCACCTCCTCATTTAAGCATCTCTGCTGTGAGTCCATCTTCTGCTGGCGATTTTCCGTTCTTCGTCCCTTGAAGTACTTAATCCACTTCTTCTTTCATTACGTCTGGGACATCTACATCATTTTCTCCTGACTCTTCATTTCCTAGCTCTTCCTCGGAGTAGTACAATTCTGTGTAGAAATTTTCAAATATGTTTATAATTTCTTCCTTATTTCATGTTACGGTCCCGTCTGGTCTCTTAACTGCAATTATTTATTTTTTCCCTATCATGAGCTGGTGTCTGGCTTTCTTCAGGCTCTTGTTTTCCTCGATTGTATTTCTAGCAAGATTTTCGTTATATCTTCGTACATCCTCTCTTATTTTCTTAGTTCTATGTTTTCAATTCTCTTTATGCAATTTCAATCTTCTTTCTCTTCTCCTCTTTTTTTCTCTTCTTTCTATTAATATATATAAATATATATATATACAGGGTAAGTCAAAAATGATGTACCCGATTTCATAAATTTATTTTGTGAAATATATTGAACATATCTGAATGTAATACATGTGGTAAGAAGGGTAACTCTCAAAGTTTTTTTCAGTCACATCACAAGTGCTCTATGTGAGCACCTCGCGTAACACGACACACATCAAGCCGATAGTCTATCTCCTGCCAAACCTTGTGTAGTGTGTCACGGTCAATCTCTGCAATGGCTGCTGTGATGCGGGCGCGAAGGTCACCAATGTTGTTGGAAGTGGTGGTACGTAAACACGATCCTTTATGAAACCCCACAAAAAGAAATCACACGGGTCAGATCGGAGGAACGAGGTGGCCAACGAATGAGAACTCGATCCTCCTGAGATGCACGGCCTATCCAGCGCTGTGGCAATGCCTCATTGAGATGATCCCGAACGCTGCCATGGTAATGCGGAGGGGCACCATCCAATTGAAGAATGAAATCTGCACTATCCTTTTCGAGCTGTGGAAGGAGCCATTGTTGCAGCATATCAAGAAAAACATGTCCTGTCACAGTAGGTTCAAGGAAGAAAAAGGGCCCATAAAACTTTTCAGGGGAAATGGCACAAAACACATTCACCTTGGGTGAATCGCGTTGGTGTTCCACAACTGCGTGGGGATTATCAGTTCCCCAGATCCTTATTCACATTCCCAGAAAGGTGAAACACCGCTTCATCACTGTAACGTAACCTTTCGGCGAACCCATCCTCTTCCATTAACGTGAGAAAATCAGCACAGAAAGACGCTCGAGCAGCATAATCAGTGTCTCTTAAGGCTTGTAGCAGTTGCAAGCCATAGGATTTCATTTGTAAACGTTTCTTCGCAGAATTCGCCATACAGTTTTCTGTGGCATTTCAAGTTCCCTTGCTGCCCGATAGGTAGACTTCTGTGGACTCCGCACAAAACTGGCGCGAACACGTTCCACTGTCTCTTCCTCAGCTGAAGGACGGCCAGTCGATTTTCGCTTACAGATGCAGCCCGTATCTCTGAATTTTTCATACCACGTACGAATGGTTTTTCCAGTAGGTGGGTCTCTGCCAAACTTGGTACGGAAATGCCGTTGAACACTCATCACAGAGTTGTTTACATGGTAATCCAGCACACAGAACGATTTCTGCTCTCCAGTCAGCGCCATTTTCGTTAACTGTTCCAGCGCCGCGTAGCGGTAGACAGTGCAACCATGCGGGACATAAACTAAACTCAACTAAACTTTGAACTTTTGCCTTTCCTTGCGCGTAGCTCACATTAAGATATGTTCATTATATTTCACAAAATAAATTTATCGGGTCCATCATTTTGACTTATATTAATTCGTGTAACGGAGAAACAGGCCTGTAAAAATGAAAGTTTTTAAGATATTTTCATGGAATTTTTACAGTTGCTTCAAAAATTAAATTTTAATCACATGTTTGGGGGCTTAATTCAAAAGTGAATTTCGTTTATGGGAATTCAGAGGAACACTTTTCCTTGTCGAATTTGATTAGTTACCAAAATATTTACTCAGATGGTGATTCCTGTCAATAAATATTGCATCATCTCTCGAACTGGAGCTGCAATATTTAATAAATAGTAATCATCGTCTGACTTATTCTTGGTAATTAATAAATTTAGACAAGGAAAGATACTCCTCTGAATTAACATTGATTTTCCTATAAGTCATGTTTACTTTTGAATTTGAAACCTCAAAAGGGCAGTTAAAATTTAGTTTTGGAAAATTATTTTCACAGTGCTAAAACATCATGAGCAATTCTAGTAAATTTCATGGAACTGTCTTGAAAAACTTTGATTTTACAGAACTATTTCTCAGTTATACGAATTACTAAAAAGTGTATATTAAAAATGTGGTATTGAGGACAAGGTTGGGAACGTAACTTTTAACGTAGAGCTGAAAATGGCTTGATAATGTGTATGACGAAAATTGAACCGAATATTTTGAAACTTGTTAAATCAACAGAGGCTTAGATTTTGCACTAACCTAGAAAACTTATGCAATCTTTTGATTCTGTTTATATTTTTTAATTTTGTGCAATATGTGCTTTTCATTTGGAAACATGATAGTTTATTTGCTGCACATGGTAATAAATATCCTAAGTTATAAAAACAAGCAAAATGAAATTTCTGCTTTGAAATGTATTAGGTTTCACTTACAAAACCTTAGGTAAATGTATTTTTTTCACCTTCCCTTGCGGCTTCCACGCAGACATCCCGCTACCCCGTTTGGGGTCGCGACCCACGTTGAGAAACCCTGGTTTACGTGAATGAAAACATGTAGAACGAAAATTCAAAACTGTTTTAGCGTTAAATGTTTAGGCTCAGAAGTAACATGTAACCTATGTTTACCCCCTCTTGCCCCCTGCAAAATTGATGTCTGACCAAAGTTGGGGGCAATGCCCCCTGTAGTTGCACCACTGCATTTAACACAATTTATTATACACAATGCTCCAATGCACAAGCATAAATGATTTAATTCAAGAATGACATCATGAAAGATTAGCCTTTATTACTAGGAAATTACTATTGTTACCTTCAGTAGAGTAGTATACGTTACCATGTAAATAGAAGATTGGATTAGCTGGCACCAGAGTAATTACTTTGCGTTCGGTTAGGTTACATAAGATTAACTAACTCAATTTGTCGTTAATAGATCCCACTTCATTTGGTTAGTTAAGATTGGTGTGCAAGCAGCTGTATTTTATCAACAGTTCACTGTTAAAAACATGCTCAAAACGTGCATCTAGCTACACATAGCTTCCATTAAATAACAAACAAATCACCAATGCACACAGCAAATATTCATTAACATGCAAATATTTCATAGCATAAAATTCTTCAATATCATATGCAACAATCAAATGTGCAAAATCTCGTAAGATTGTACTAGAAATTTCCTTGAAGTAACGCCATCATATTACTGTAAACACATTTGGACTTAGACTCAGGGCCGGATTTGGGGGGAGGGGTGCACCTTCGTTCTAAATATACTATCTAAAATAAGAAGCTAGCAGTAAACATAGCAACACTTTCCGAAAATTTCTGCCGTCATGTTTCTGTTTGGGATTTAAAAGAAAGCGGAGTTTTGCAAAAGCAATAGTTTAAGTCAATTTTCTGAAGGTTGAAGTTAAAGGATTCACCAAGCAAAACGATATAACATTTCTCAAGTAGGAAAAAAATAGAAGCCAGGAGAAGAAAAGAACATTTTTTTGCCTGCATGCCACTTGCGACCCTCTTTAAAATACCCACCACCACCGTTCGATGCATCAGCGTTGTCAGAGGTAAAGAATTGTCACATGTCAGTGAACAATTTCAATATGATTGGTTATTTGTTCGGTGTTGTTGTGATTTAAGGAATACGTTTTCTTCCTTCTTGGTCAACTGACATGGTTTTAGAGCGCAGGAGATGCAAACCACCGCCAGCTGCATCTAGATGCAGCTGGCGGTGGTGCAAACTATTCACACTGAAATAATAAGGAAGGTCGTAAGGAAGAACGGAGAAATTTTTGACAATGGACGGGCAACCCTGCAAGGTCAAGTGACCGATTCTACAACAATTAACTTGACGGGGTTAGGGCACCTGCCAATCAACTCTGAATTTCTCAGTCTCAGTCGCATTCTTGCCAGAAAGTCTAGCAGTATATGAAAAACAGCGTAGTTTGATATGTTTGCTCCTTCGCTTTGCTCTATGGTTTGTGCTTTAATTCC
The DNA here is from genome assembly GCA_022664845.1 of Lepisma saccharinum. NCBI lineage: Eukaryota > Metazoa > Arthropoda > Insecta > Zygentoma > Lepismatidae > Lepisma > Lepisma saccharinum. The sequence goes on from JAGDQP010003368.1 coordinate 28,336, forward strand.
TTTGTGCGCTGATGTGTTTCTGAGTCACTGTGTAAGCAATAAACTTTGGCATTTCGCTGGACAAATAATTAAATATGGATATTAGGAAGTTTTTTTTCTAACAGAAAAGATACAATGACTTAGAGAAGTATGTGGCCTCTGAGACTGCTCGAGATGATGTTAATACACATCAAAATTACAAAGTTTGTCTGCTGCTACAACTAGTACCGCTTACATCAGATGAGAGTGAAGTTTGTGGTGAGAAAAATAATTCAGTGGGTGAAGAGGCTGATGTGCGACTTTGTTATCGGACTGTATTGTGGAAAAGAAACATCTACATTTACTGACGAACTCAAATACAAACTGTTAAATAGTCTGTGGGTCTCTGGTTCTAATTATCGATTCCCTGTGTAGAAGGATTCCTCGGGGAGAAATAGAACTCTAAATATAGAGTTGTTTGGAAAATTCCCTTTTCTATCGTATAGTCACAAATTACGTGCATTGCTTTGCCGTCAGTGTGTATTGTTTGCTCCATCCGAAGTTAGCACACAATAACTCAAATCGCTTGTAACTAAACCTTTTAATTGTTGGCAGAAAGCAACAAGTGTCCTTAAAGAACATTCAAAAATGTGTTTTCATCTAACTGCGGTCTGCAAAGCTCCGTTGTTTGTTCAACAATACGACAGTAAAGATAGAATGTACTTTCTCAGATAGACAAAAAGCGTAAGGCGCAAATAACTGACAACAGATTGAAGGTAACACCAATTATGAAAACGGTGTTCTTTGCTGCCGAAAATGGTCTTCTTTTGCGTGGTACTTTTGATGATGGTAATATAAGTTGTGATTCAGTGAAACATTCTGAGGGTCTTTTCAGAAATACCCTGCGATTTCACTGTGAGGCTGCGGACACAGCGTTGTTGGAACATTTACAAACTGCTTCAAAAATGCGAAGTACACTAGTAAGAAAATTCAAAATGAGACTCTTAAGTGTGAAGCTACGTTGTTCTGAAAAAGAAATTGTGGAGGACATAAATGAATCTGGTTATTTTACAGTTTTAGCTGATGAAACGACAGATTGCTCGAACACTTAACAGTTGTCCGGTGTGCCAGATATGTTGACACAAAAGAAGTAGAAAAGCCTATGATTCGTGAAATGTTTCTTGGTGTTGGGGCTTGCATGACTTAACTGGTAAAAGTTTGGCGAATTAAATTACATTTTGTTTTACAATCGTGTAGACTGGATTCCCCTAATTTACGGGAACAGAACTTATGATGAAGCTGCAAATATGTCAGGCTATGTGAATGATGTTCAAGCTCACATTTCAAGAATGTTACAAGCCTTTAGGAGTAACGACATTGAGAGATTTTCCAGAATATTTGAGAAAGCAGTGAAAGTAGCGGGGACGTAACAGAGCAAGGCACTTTTCACTTACCCTGCTAGGCCCTTTCCGAAACGGTGGGTGGAGTTTTTTTACTCTTGTAAACATGTACGGCAACTTGAATCTCTCAAAAACCAGAAAAGCTAGAGAGAGTAATCAAAAACTGTTGTGTTGCTCTTGAAGTATACTTCAAAGATATGGAATCACCTTTTCTGAAAATTAATTTCTCTAATCCAATAGTTAGGCTGAAAAATAAGTAACGAATTGTATAAAACTTGATTTTAACAAATTTTTGAAGTGAAGAGATTGAATAAATTTCTGCTAAATTTTCTAATATTTAGACCTACCGACCAAGTGTGCGCACAAAAAAATCATGGCCCTAAGTCACACTCCTTCTCTTCTACGGCTGTTCAAGCATGGCCCTTTGCGAAAAATGACGGATTTCGGGCTTAAATGTCTCAGATGGTTCCTCATGAAAAAGTCTGAAATTTGGTATCGAGGAAACTTTGCATAACATTTTTTTTTAAAAGTCGTTCTGTTAACTTCAAGTATGTAGGAAGATATGAAAACTAAAATTTTTCTAAAATTGTGATGTAACTATTTTCTAAAATTATCCAGGAATGACCCAATTTTACTATCGCTAACCTAAACTAATCTAATCTTCCTTATCAAAAATCACTAATGTATAAAATGGTCCACTTAGCGTGACTCAATCTGGTGGTGTTTTAATAAGGCTAATCTCGGCAATATTTTTCTATTTGTAAAATAACTCATGGTTAAAAGTATTGCTTTCTAAACCAATGCCACATGGGCATGGGTTCGAATCCTGGTCAAGTTAAACATTTTTTCCTTCTAGTTAATTAGACAATAGTAACTTCTCTTCATCAGATAACAAACTTTAGAATTTCCAACTAAGCCAAGGAGAGAGAGTGATCAAAGCCTCACCACTTCCATATGATAAAAGCATTTCAGAGTATTTCTTTACTGAAGTACAGTTTAGTCTCTTAAAGTGGCTAATCGTTCGTCGGGATCATGACCTTTGGGGATATTAAATTTGTATGACACTTTGATCCGACTTGGATATAACAACATTTACTTAATTTGCATTTAAAGTTCACATATAATACGCCAACGTTCTGTCTACACCCACCACTTCTCTGATGTTATATTTTAAACATAATTATAACATATAAAACTGATTATTATTATTTTATCTAATTGTTCATGCTTTGATGAATATATCTTTACATATTTTTTTTCAGAACGGGGTTCGAACCCACGACCTCACGATTAGAAGCCACATGCTCTACCACTGAGTTAATATGAACACATCTATCTACTTCTTTCTGATAGAACTCCTTCTGAAGGAACATGACTGACTTTTCGGTGTTCAAGACAATGACATTCATATACGTTGCAAATACTGTTATTTTTTTTCTTTCTCTTGTTTATTGTACTACTTGTATGAATGCCAGAACTAAGTTTTCCGTCTTCACTTTCATTGTAAATGTGGTTTTATATATGGAAACGTAGGTGCCAAAACGATCACGTGCTCAGATGTATGGAAGGTTTCGAAATACTGTATCATTACGCATTTGCATGAATGTTACTTTTTTCTACACTTAATAACGTTTCAACATGTCTTATTGCACTTAAAAGAAGAAAAAAAATCTGCACATTTTTTCCCAATTGCGAAGGTTCATCTTTCCTTCCAGGGCTCGAATCAGGCATCTTTGGTTTACTGTTTCCGAAGATACCCGTAGTTGGACTTAGAGAATTTTCAGCTCAACACAGCCTAATCAATGCGGTCAATCTTTTTGGCATAGGCTGTACATAGAGACTAATTCATTAATTTTACGTGCTATAGGTTGATATTTATTTATGCAGGCAACTGGACAACTAGCGAACCCAGTTTCTTGATAGATGCCTGTCTAACACACGAGGCACATGTTCTCCCATTCCCCATGGAATATTTTGACTCCGCACCAAGTTATTTTTGTTTGAGCTAAGTCGAATCGCATGGCAACTTATAATTGAAACTTTGTCTAATTAGGTTTGTTGAGATTTCGAAAGAGATTCGTGTAAAATAAATGACTTTCGGTGCACGTCCTGTAATACACGACCATTTTCTGTTGCACAAGACTACGGCTGACCAATTATACTGTGAGTCTTTTCCAGGATTTTTCTCAGGAATACTAGCTAAATGTCGGGATGTTATCAAAAATTAGGCTCTATCCCACTACCTTACAAATCCTCTTCCACTCTTATCCTGGCCTGAGATGTCTGAAGGCCATAAATAAAACTCAGATTTACATTAAGTAATATACACTTCTAGACTAACCATTGGACGTCCACATTGTCTCTCACATAGACACACATTTTACAGATATTCATTAAACAACTACAACAGAGTTGAAATCTAGTCACTTTTGGTGAGCCGGTCTGACCCGAAGATATGCAACCTAATGAACCATGTGACCCGGTCCGAAACTTTACCCGGTCTTGACCGGACTGACCCTGCCATGATCCAAATAATCGCCTTTGTGATCCGATAACTCGATTATTGAATACTGACTAAAGGCTCAAACCACACGACTACCTCAACTGGCAGTTATTTTGCACACCCCTGAGGATATTCTTGTTTTTTTCCAGGGTATGGGATTAATTTCTTATATTATTACTATTGTAAGGAAATCTTCCGCCTTGAATTTTTCGTTAAGTGTTGCGTAAACACTTTTCAACGCAACAATGTATAAGAAGGAAAGAACATGAAGTCTGCCCTGCCTTCTGAGCCATGGTGACTCTGTCCAAAACTTGACCCGAATCAGCCAGTTAACTTTTCCTGCTCTGGTCCACAATGTCTGCCTTAGGAACATCCATCTTACAGACATCCATTAAACTTCTATATTTCCCTACACATAGACATTCATTTTATCAATATCCATTAGACGTCTAAAATATCGAGCGTATGGATATCTATTTTCTGTACATCCACTCCACGTCCACCTGTGGCACATTAATTGTTCGACATTCACTGGACCTCCACAATATCCCACACATCGAAATGCGTTTGCTTGGCATCCCTTGGAAGTCCAAAATGCATATGCATTTACTGGACTTCCTGTCGATGTCTACCATGACTGTCTTAAAGGTATTCAATTTCTGTACATCCATTAGATATCCACGAAGTTCTTCTTAGGCACTTCCATTTTCTGTATGTCCATTGGAAGTCTATCTTAATATCAGCATGTCTACGGACATAAAATGGATGTCCACTGGGTGTACTGTGCTGTTACTGATATTTAATAGCAAGCTCTGCAAATGGGAATTTAGACCTCACCATTAATACAATGTAATGTGTGTATTTATGTAAATTAAAGTCTACTAAAGTCAAGATGCCTTCAACTAATGAAAATCTATCGAATGGCATGATTTTCATTTCAATTCCTCGTTTATATTCGTTTTATTATTAGCATGATTTTATTATTAGTATTAAGATTGCAATAAATGATGAGGTAGTTATAGGAGCCGAATTTAACTTTTGTCAATATCAAGCTTTATGCCAGCTTGATCTAGAAATTCAGTATCACCACGAAAAGTATTTGCAATGTAATCCTTTAACCTAAACGCCCTCTTGCATGCCTAGAATTAAGCGAGTAATATTAAGTTTCATAATTGCTGCCGCAGCTCAGTCCATATTGGTAAACCGGGTAATGTTACGAAGGAACCAGCTCTCAAACCTGCCCCGCTTGGGTAGCTAGTTTGCATGTTTTAGTAGCCAAGGTTTCGATTCAACTCCGGTCTCCTCCCGCTAAATTAAAAACTCAACATAGCACCAGTGAAATAAGTTTTTAGCATATTTTTAATAACCTTTTGTTTGTTTTGTTTTGTTCAGCAACATTAATCATGGGAACTTCATTCACATGCATTTGAGACTCCAAATCGGACGCTTTCGAGAGGTTTCACCTCAAAATACGTTATACCGCACCGAATTGCGTATTTTCTTCCAGTGAACCCTACTACACCACTATTCATTTCCCAGACGTATCAGTTCCTCCCCGTGTGTTAGACCATAATTATAACGCTTGTCGCTGCCAATAGAATAGAGCACAGATAGAATTTTAGCATTAGAGTCCCCTGTTCAATCTATCTCCAAGTTCTATGTAAACTTAAAATTCAACCAAAGCTTTCTTTTGAATCTTTGGCAAAACGATCAGTAATTAGACCAACTGATTTCCCCCAACTCAATGCGTTATGACTACCGCAATTCCTAAAATGACGAGACAACTAGAGTTAGACTACATCAAGATCGTACTACTCCAGCCCAAAATTACTATCACGCCTGCTGACCTACAGTAATACGGTACTTGTTTTTGTAAAGTTTTCCCCTCCCGTTCAGAACACAAAAGAAGAGGCCAATGCCTCTTCATGTTAAGATGACGAAAACCCTTGTTGAAGAAGCCAGCAGCAATGTTGCGCTCAACACCAGTATAAAACAATTTGGGAGAGTAGTATGGGGAAGGCTGTGATTTGACTTACTCCATACCTTAATTACCGGACTTGACAATGTATCTTATTTGAAACATAGTTACGTAGACTTAAACCTTTTTATCTCTCTTTCGTGAAAAAGTTTGAGTATATCTGTAAATTGCATTTTACTTTAGTCCTTGCTATTATTGTCACTCAGCATAATTATGACGTGCTATAAGTACCATTTCAAAAGCGCTCCGACACTTCTATAGAAGTAACATATTACATTGAAACAATATTTGCACTAATCTCATTTCACAGGATTCTAATATTAAATTACGGTTTCCAAACTTATTTTATAGTCGGACAAAGAACAAAATGGATTTGTCATTATATGCTACAGCACAGGCTTTTATTTTAAATTCTCCCTCGGATATGAGAGGCTTGTAAATATAGCATCATTGATGCGATAATTTGTAGAAACCTTTAGGTCCCAACAATAAGATCCATACAAAATTATGTTTTCTTCTTTACAAGCATTAACGTTTAACCTCAGTTTTCTTTAGATTCGGAAAAAGGTCACATTTATCGATATAATTCGAAAACTTCCTCTTCATTTTAGATATTAAAGTAGATATTGCAAAGCAACGTTTACACATATATCTACTTCAATTATGTTCCCATCAGGCAAATCTTCTTTCTCAATTTGACCCGTGTCATCCCTTTATTTAGGATTAGCATTAAAATGCATTAATTTTGCAAAGGACACCGTAATAATTTAGATAATTTTATTCCGTAAGATTCCTAGGAACCATTGGCACCTTGTTTTCTCGGCAACATTTTTCCTTCAGTACCAACAATATTTTGATATCAGTCCAGGAAAAATCTATTTTAGACAAGAGTTTTATATTATCCCTTCATAATTGAATTTTGTCTGCAAAATTAGAATTGTCTAGGATTCAGTGTGTTATATTTCAAGTGCTATCGCACCAATTTTTGTTTTCCAATTTTACGTAAAAATAGAGTTTACCGACGACGAGTCTAGAAAGGACACTACTAAGTAGGACAAGTGACATCCAAAGTTAATATTTACGAGAACCAGTGCACTATCACATTCGATTCGCTATAGTAAATTCCAAAATATTACCTAGTTCACCATTAGTACACTAATCACCAAGCGTTCTTTTCGAGAACCCTCAACTTGGTACAAATGTATAGTTTTCCAGAGTATAATTCCAGAATTCCCGTGTCCCAATATTCTTATGTGTCTACTAGTCTAAACGCTAAATGTAAGTTGTCCATACATCCCTACTTCCGTAACCCATTTCTTCTCCAATTCGCAAAATAGAATAACTTTTAAATTGTACACCAATTATAAATCGTACATTTAATCCATTACTAATATATGTCGATAGACACTATAAGAGCACTAACATCTTTCTAAATCGACAATGCTATGAGCCGGAAAGTACCGTTCATTAATATTAAATGGCCCCCTAGGCGTAATACTACTGCTGAGCAGAATGGTTAGAAAAGAGCGGAAAACACTACATATTTTAGAGCATTTTCCCAAACAAATAGTGTGACCAATTACATGTAACGTTGATATTCCTTCCGCACTAGATACAAAGCAATTGTAAATAAACGAATTTTTAAACCCGCATGTTATAATTTAATTTAAGTAGACCCTATATTTTGGCATTCCCGGAGTATTTAGAATTTCAGTCACATCTTGTGCCGAATGTTGCGCTAGGACACACGAAATTATGACTATTTTTTTCTTGAAATTGAATTAATAACGTAATTATTGTAACAATTAGAATAGTAAGCTACGATTTATTGCATTTTTCTCGAGAACAAACATTTCACTTCACGGAATGACGATTTTGTTCTACGTGCAACGTAAATGCAGTGAGCTAAAACCGTAATCGCCTCCGGACGAATCTCGTAATTATATAGTGTGTTCTTTTTTTCGACATATATCAATTACGTTGAATCTTGATGATAACGTCCATAACGAGTTTCTTGTTATGCCGATCGATTGACGAATTAATGTTTGAAAGGTGCCTTGGTATTCTGATTACGTTGGGCAGCGACGGCATTTTGATCCGCGTGTTGCCAAGCGTGCTCGAAATAAATCAAAACAGCCGAGAATATAATACTGGAATTTAGTCACACGGCATATGCAACAATTCTAGCCAAATGTGGGATAGTAATTTTAATTTTGAGACTTATTATCATAGCTAATTGCAGTAATTTTCTAGGAGATAAGGATGTAGCCAAGCTTATATGAGTACCAGTAAATGTAGGTTATTCAAAGAAATCTTGATGTTACAAAGTCCATTAATATAGAAATGAAAAAAAAAATTATGAAAAATGAAATAATGAATGAAATATATTTTATTAATTCGGAACCTTCCACGTATACAGTTTTATAAGTTACTATAAACGAAATAGAAGAAACAGTGGTAGATACTTATTTAAAAAAGAATTTTAAAAGAGCTTCATTTACCATAAATATTTTCAAAAGTTATATATTGAATAATTCGGGTACCTCATCTATATAATTTTTTATAGCCGATGTCACGTTACTTGTTTCGGCCGGCCCAATTTTGGAAGACGAAGATAAACAATATTTATACCCATGGTATAATCGAACGAAATATGGGATGATATGAAATATAATGATAATGAAATTATAAGAATGATGAAATAAAATGAAAAGTAATATAAATAAATGCCCCTAATTCTTATGTATGTGAGTAACATATCGAGTTAGGATTTAGAACTGTACTTATAACGTTTAATTGTAGTTCTACCATTTAATGTTAAAAGTTCTAATTTGGTACCGTATACCGAACTTATTACTACTTTGAATTTGAATTTTATTGATGGCCTTTAGGCATCTAAGACTCGGGCCGGGATAGGGGGAAGAGAAAGGACTTGGGAAAGTGTCGGCCAGACCTATGTTGTAGGTGTCATCTCGGCATTTACCTAGTGTGAGTGAGGAAAACCCCTGGAAAAACCTCAGTCACGATGGTCGGCCGCTGGGATATAACCCACGAACTTTTTACGAAATCGAAATTTGTAACCTCCAAGTCAAGTTACATAATAGAACCACTTAATCAAAGGATTCATGACGCTTTTGTTAAAAAATTCTAAAACAACATGCCGTGTTCCTGACATATAATACGGGCATTGAATGGAAAGACAGCCGCAAGCAAGCTTCTCAGTCACACCACCTCCGACTCTGGACTCTGTTACTCATATTCAATTTAGAGTGTCTAAATTTTCTCCTAAGTTGTAGTATCCGTGCACCAGCGATGACGAAACAGTCGCTGCATCATAGGTGGTGAGATGTTCCGCATAGCTGGCCGCTAACTTGGCGTCCTTTCCCGAAACATCTTCATGCTGCGGGTTCACAACGCATGAGATACCGTCCTTGGAGTCTGCAGCCTCTTCCTCCATACTGTCCTGTAATGTTACCTTCCCTGTATCCTTGCTGCAAACAAAGTCTTTGTTAGAGATCAAAATGAAATCACACAGATTAGAAAGTTCTCTTCGAATCGGAATGATGATGATTTATTGCAGATCTTTAATAGTAGGTATTATCATACAACGAATTAACAGTGCAGTCGTTGTTTTGTATTTAACAACGCAACAAAATGGTGTTCTATAACGTTAGCTACTTTCAGATACAGTAAATCCTTGGATGATGTACTTATCAATGAACGTACAACAATGAGCGATTAAGGTAATTACAGGAAATGGTAATTTACTAAAAATAAGAGGTATTTTCTAGACGATTGTTTAGCTCAATGAATCTCAGAATATTAATATTGAATTGTATATAGTAAAGGATTGTCCTCATGAGATGTTAAGGGGAATATTTTTAATCAGTTTACAGTAATCGTACACAATTATCATGATCAATATATTAGTTTTGTCCATATGAGTTTTCAGGTTATCGTTACCAGGAGAACAATGAAATTGCATTAAGAATCATCGACTTTCATATATAAATCATCAACTATTATTTGTACGAGAAGTACATGACAGACGTAAATGTAAAGATCATTTGGCTGAGCTGTATCAAATGTGCGAACAAATTGAATTAAATAGACTACAAGGCTGTGACGTGGTTTTCGTTAGTCTCTAAGTATGGTGAGGGTAATCGTGAAGTTAGCACTCACCATTTCGTTATTCGAAAAAAAATACACAGATCGTCAAATAATGTAAACAAACGTCAATTAACGAATGCCATCATTTTCATGTGAGGTATTACCTCACAATGGTCAAATGCATCTAGATTATCATGTAGCATAAATGTGTGTATGCAAAGTTTACGCACATTATGTGAAATTACTTTACATGTACTACTTGTGAATACGAAAATTGTTTCTTCAGGGCAACATTATTTTTCTAGATGATCTCTTTAGCTTCTTGATAAGCATTTAATTTAATTTGTATTTCGATTTCATAAACTCGTACCTGAAAGGGTTTTCATGATAATTTTTACTTCTATATATTTTGACAATACGATTTGTAATTTTAAAACAAAAGCAAATGTATCGAATACGTGAATTTGGCTTGTATTAATTCCAAAAGGATTTTCTTATCCGAAGAGAATCCAAATAGTATTAGATAACATAACTATTTACCTCAATTAACAGTCCAAAGTTGTCACCTGATAACCTCATTTCACGAGGTACTATAGCCATTAAGAGATTGTAAAATTTGTCTTCATAACCCCAGAGGAATTCTTCCACAGTGAGAGTTATAAAAGGTTGAACTTTCATTGTACTCAATAGAATTGAAAGAGCTCTTCTTACTAGGAAATATGAGTTGCTCATAAAATATATAGCAGCCTAGAATATTAAAAGAGAAATATTATTGGATTGTATCGAAATACTTTTTCAAGACAGCAAGACAAATAAAATCTATTTGAAAGCTAATCAAATATATTCAATCACTTACCTGTTATAATGTTATCAAACTTATTTCAATCAATATTCAATAAACTTATTTCAATGATCACTTAAAATAGAATGAAATATTTGACGGCATTCTTTAATTAGTTCTTTTATAATATTAATAACTACTTTCGATCATTCTGCATGTCAAGGGGGTCAGAACCAATTTTCAAACATCCCTCCGATACAATTCTTTGGCAGTAATGCTGGGAAATTTTATAAGAACACACTACGTCCTCGATGTAACACACTAGCTGCTGGATGGGTGATGTGTTTCACCATCCTTCGTTAGCAGTTTGACGAATCGTTACTTAACGAATTTAACGCATTTCAAAGTGATAAGAGTTATTTAACGTTACGTCAAGTTTTAACGAGTATTGATTAAATCCAAGAGGGATGTTTGCTATTGCGTAGTCAGTTAAATTGAATATCAGTTTTCCTTTTCCTAAAAAAAGCATATAAGATTATTTTTACTAGCATGTGATATATTAAGAATAACAATATTATTAATCTTTACTGATCGATTTGTAAAGGAGATACCTTTAAAGATTAATATTTAGTAATTTCTTATTCAATAGATACTTTTCAACAAGGAATTTAAATATTCACCCACTTTTACCAGTAATACAGCGTAATTAGAAGATACGTGAACACATTTTAAAGAATAGCTTTTATTCGAGTATTTATTACCTTATTTGTAAGAAATATTATGGGATTTTGAGTAGCTGCTAGATTTTTTTTTCTTTTTGCTCTGGTGGTGGAAAATATTGTCGCCAGTAGAAGGCTTAGATTGCAATATGACGACTCTTGAAGAGAAGTCACTAGCACTCCATAACGGATAAGGTATTAAAGTATACCCAATTGAAAAATGTTGAATACGCCACTTTTCATGGCAAGAGTAATATAGAAAACAAATGTATGAATAAAATGTGTCTTCAAGAAGCCTAGTAAAGAATGGCAACAATTAGTTTTTAAGGTTTAAAGTTGGTGTTTTCATCTGCATATAATCATACACTTGACATAAAAATATTACTCTAAACGCAATGCAGTTAGGCTAAACAAATTGCATATTCTTATCGTAAAATCGTGTCTCGTCAAGCGACCCTTCTTTCCCCTTTGCTCGCTTTCCCCTAGCAAACAAAAATGAACAAATAACATTTTCACATAATTTTTTTTAACATGCATAAATAATCAAAATCCATGAAAGAAAAATCGAACCGAACAGAATGCTAAAAGATGATGTAGTGTGAAATTTAAACACAAATAGAAACAGAGTGACGGAAATCAGTACTACAAGTGGTGGAGAGCCAAAATTACATAAAGTGAAGAGGTAGGACAAAGTAAGGGGACACACACACACACACACAGAGAGAGGGAGGGGTGGGGGGGGAGAGACAAAGGAAAATGTAGAAATTTGGCGACGGAAAACGTAAAAAAGGAAATAATGGTGTTTAAAACAAAATTCACATACTCCTGGAGATCGAACAGTGAGATACAGCAACTTTTATGGTATTCTGTACAAACATTTCAAATATGTTGACCGATGGTTTAGAAACTCACTAGTTCGCTGATATGTAGACTTATGATTTAGAAACTCACTAGTTCGCTAATATGTTGACTGATGGTTTAGAAACTCACTAGTTCGCTATAAAATTGCCATCCAAAAGTGATAGACTGATCGTCAGATCAAAATATCGTAAATTCCACTGGAAGGCGACGGTTCTGATACACGGTTAGTATAGCAGCCAGCGCTGGCATTCCACTTGAGTGCACGGCTTCTTGTTTAAATCCGGGGAAGGGAGTCATTGAACATAGTATTTCAGAGTACATCTTAACCAAACTAGTTGGACATAACTTCCTTTCGAGCTAATTAATGATAATTAATTATGAAAGAAAATTTAGTGAAAATTAATGGGTCGTTAACTCCACTTCGAGCAGTATTGAGCAAGATTCATAAGTTTAAACAGTATCAGAAACCAGTAGACAATATTCCTAATATTAGAACAGTCATGTTGGGTATGAATACTGCTAAACTTGTAAGGTGTACATTACATACATGCAGAAAACATGACACATTAATTTTGATATTATTTCCAGATGTGAATGAAGTTATAATTCAATATCGCACTTCCAATCTGTAAATCAGAATGAAAATGGGCCAGACTGACTACCGATTTCCCGAATTTAAATATATCAAGTGTTAATTTTGCCTATACCAATAAAAAGTTCTAATAATCAAAAAACCCTTAATGAGATTACTAAAATCGTTGAAGACAGAGAACACACAAAACACGCAAGTGAGAGAAT
>JAGDQP010003368.1:41843-94736 GCA_022664845.1 Lepisma saccharinum
CAATTGCATCACGATGTTAAGTGGGCACCGTTCCAGACCCACACGCATTGGAAACTTTTCTTGACTGTGCTGGGAATCGAACCCGGGACCATTCAATCCGTGGTCAGCAACCCTAACCACTAGACCAACTAACCACTGGACCTAAACCACTATATATAATTCACAGTCATATTCAATCCACTACTGGATGAGGCCTATTTATTTCCAATGAAAGTAACATTGTTTTGTTCTGTTATGGGCAAAGTGGAAGAAAATGCGAATCCATTTTATTTTTAAAGTTATTTAATGAGCTGGCTGTGCGAATTGTCGAAGGAATATTGTTCCACTGTCGGATTCGGGATCAATGAAGAGGAGAAACTAACTTCCCTTGAATGACCTGCCACTCTCGAGAGAACGAACATTATATACTTATGATCTGGATATAGTTTCTGTGTAATAGAGGATAAAGCATATTATATGGGAGTCGAAACCAAGTTTCATCTATGAGTTACGAGCGATTAACTGCTATATTAATACCCGTAACAATACGAAAAAATGTGCGACGCAATTTTTAACAGAGCGTTGTTCCTTGCTAATGGACATTTGTAATCTTTATTAATAGATTTTTAACAACTTATTAACGTAAAAAGTAAACTGGGAACAAACAACATGTAGTGACCCGCAAGTAGTCTAGAAAGGAGCACATATGCATTTGAAAATTTCATGTTTGGACCAAATCATTTTAATTTGCTTCAATTAAAATTCAATGTGCTTAATTGACTATACTTACTTTGTGGTCATCATTAATATTGTCGCCTTACAAGCACGACATTTTCATCGTTATTAGCGTGTAATACTGTTCGTGAATCGTTTCAGATGTGAACATAAGACAAATTGTATATTTATTCTCCATCTCAGGGAGAACGAAATTTGAAATGTTCATATCTGAGCCTGTATAAACATCTTGTTACTCTAATATAATGATTTCCTGCTACAATGATACTCCGTCAAGGTGAATAAGGAGAGGGACTTTATTTCAGTAAAAAGACGAAAAGAAGTCAGTGATACAGATTTAAAACTATTTTACCACAGCAGTTTGAAGACATTCGTATTCTCATACAAATCTGATTAACTGAATATCGTGTAACGGTTACACTGTCTAGTATAATTGCTAATAGAGATAACATTTGCTGTCTTAGTACTGGAAGGTTTATGACAAGCATTAAAATGTTTATGGGTAGGTAACTTGAAGAGGAAACGTTATATAAAACTATTATCATAAAATAAAACTATATTATAATTAGTCTCTCTAAACTGGAAATTGTGATTTTGAGTTTTTGATCTGATATTGGTTATCAATAAAGACTTTAATCACTTCCTTATGTGCTTTTAATCGTGAACTATAAATTTATTTTTCGGCATTCATGGATATTAAAGTCAGGTTAAATGATGGGATTATCAACTACAAACCAATTTTGTAAGAGGAATAAACTCAATAGGTAACTTTGAACTAATATAACACTAGAAAAACACGATTTCCTTAACACATATTTACTATTTCTTAATATCTGAAAGACACACTGTGCCAAGCGATATCATAAATCTTAATTAGATAAATAGATATATCAATTATCTATTGCTTCACCACCACATTTAAGAATTCAGATTTCCTATAAACCATAGTACACTTTCAGCAAAAGAACGTACGCAGATATTCAGATTCAATAATCCATGGAATTTTTTATATTAATCTTACATTTTAAGTTGAATTTTCCCTAATAGCACCGAGACTTTCGATTATTATAGTTACACAACTTAAGTCAACGTTCATGGGTAACTATCCTATTAAATATATGTACGAGGGTCATTCCTAAATTAATGCCTGTTGATCATTATATTCGAAAGTGTTAATCAAAATTTAATTCCTTTTTAGCAACGTAGAGAGTGTTTGTTCATGTATGTTGTTTAGCAAATTTCGTTATTGCAGGTTTTCCTGAACAAAGGGCGTGAAGCATATCGGACTGAGCCTTAAATGCCTAAAAGTCATACATAATTTCAATTTCAATCAAAGGCTATCATAGAGTTCCTAACAGCAGAGGGGTGTACTGCCATCAACATCCATGAAAGGCTGAGAAACGTTTATCGTAAGGAGACAAATCGACGTGAGTAATGTCCAAAAATGGGTAAACAAGATTAGGGGCGGAATAATGGAGCATCAAACGCCAAAACTTTTGATTTTAATATTCAACCGTGCTCTTATTGCGGAAATACCTTAGCGACCTCGCCCCATCCCACTACCAGAAAAGCCCAGATCCTTCTCTCCTTCTTTTACCACAACCACTCCACAACTTTTCCACGCGCCTTGCCACGCTTTTCCTTCCATCATTGCCAAATTTCTTTCCGAATAAAAAAGGTGAAATAAGAAGAAATCACTATTATTTTTCACCAACAAAGAAATTGTATTGCAGGATTGTACAGTAAGGCCTATAAGGTTATGTTATCTTATTTTCAACTTGTGTTCATAGGAGTTTAAGTTGTACTTTGTAACTGGCTTCCGACAACAAATTCATTTTTCATTAAGAAATGCTTTAATTCGGTCATTTAATACATAAAACTTTCAAAAGGAATTGTTGAAATGGAGATCGATTTTTAGTTTCAACCTACTTGCAATCCCTCAGCCCCCGTCTCTCTCTCGCTCTTTCTTTCTTTCTTTCTTTCTTTCTTTCTTTCTTTCTTTCTTTCTTTCTCTCTCTCTCTCTCCCCCTCCCTCATACACACACGTGATATATATATCAAACAAATATATAATAATCGCAAACTCACCGAGCCCCCTGGTCTAGGGGTTAGCGTTGCTGACTACGGGTTGAAGGGTCCCACGTTCGATTCCCGGCGCTGCCAAGGATTTTTTCCAAGGCTTGTAGGTCTGGAACTGTGCCCACCCAGCATCGTGATGCAAGTTGCTATGAATAGAAGATAGTTGCGATCACAGTGAGCTCTTCTCTCTCCAACCCGTCTTGTCAGCGTTGGAGCAGCTCCTCCCTCCGGGGAGAGGTCTTATCTAGTAGTGGAACGTATATGGTTGTGATTTATTATTATTATTATTTATATAACAAACAAATATATAATGATCGCAAATTCACCGAGATGTTTACTCCTTTTCATTACATCGGAGGAATGCCAGGATTATGCCTTGAATCGAGGTGACACTTTATCCCCATCTCATTTGAATTTGAATTTTATTTATGGCTATTAAGCACCTAAAGCTCAGACCGGGGCAGGGGAGGGGAAAGTACGCGAGATAGTGTCGTCGAGGGCCTATGTTAAGGGTGCCATCCCGGCATTTGCCTGATGTGACAGAGAAAAACCTGGGAAACCTCAGTCAGGGTGGTCGGCCGCTGGGATCGAACCCATGATTTCCCGAATGCTACGCGAACGCTCTACCACTTACCTACGGTGGCTTAGTATCCCCATTTCATGTAACAGAGATGAAGTGAATAACTTGATGGCCTGTAACGTGAAGAGTGTTGTAAAGGCAAAAAATGTACAGTATTTAATAACGTTCCCTTTTGTGTGGACAAAAAAAGATGCATAACACAAGAATGACAAGTTCTCATTTACTTCCAATACCTACAAGGAAAGAGTTAAGAAACATTTCTCTTTGGAGACAAACAGCCGCATTCATAAACATTTTTGGAGTAACTAGCGCTGTACTAAAGAGTGACTACCAATATTAAAATATTGTTAATCACTCGTTAGTACAGCGCTAGTTACTTAAAAAAAAAATTCTGAATACGGCTGCATTTGTTTTTCTCATAACTAGTAGATTAGAATGTCTGCTTCAGGAGAACCATCTTACTGTTGTTTATTATATTCAAAATATACATTTAAAAAGTCGAGAATTGAATGCTCACTTTCAAGAAGAAAAAAATTCGTTATCAGTCGTAAACTTCTGGGAAAATATTGTGGATAAATTCTCCGCCTTACATAAGTAATAAAATCCTATCCATGGAGAACTGATAATTAAAAACAAATAATCTCTTTATTTCATAAATTGATTAAAGCACACACACACTCAGCAAGATAACAGTACAGATGTAACTTAACACTGGCACCAGCTACCAATAGCATAACCAAACAGTACAAGAAGTTACCAACTTCTAAAATTTCAATTTAAAGGGCGGAATACAAGTGGAATTTGGCAACAGGCACCAGCGAGGGTGGGAAAGTGACGATACAACAACCCTGTCAACATGTGTTAGTCGTAAAATCCAGGGTTCAGAGGACATCTGTTGTAGTGGAATTCCAAGAAAAAAAAGGCGCTAAGGCCGTTCGCAAACTTTACATTTAACGTAAGATATTGTTTGTTCATTTTTAAATGGGTAGATAGATACCTACGAGATAAGATCAAATTATTTCTTTCCGAATATTGTGACGAAAACTAGGTTCATAGCAGAGGACCAAATAGGTATTCCGTATGATAATTCGTGAAGAAAGCAAGTGGCTTATTTTTTAATGTTCCTATATGTATTGGAATACCGAAATGCTTTTGTACTACTTTTAAAGTTGCGTTATAAGAAAATGCCGGCCATTTCGAAACGGCGGGCAATGCTTTCCTTTAATCGATCACGTCTCCGTTCTTAATTATCTTTGCGTCTTCTTAAATGTATTTTATAGGGTTTTCTGTCACTCTATTACAAATTTTGAAAACCTAAAGGTTTAAAAAAATGCAATAAAATAAACTTTTGTAATTTATTGATCTGTAATTTAGTTAATTACAGGAAACTGGCTCAAAACTCATCATATATGAACCGATTTTAAAAATTCAGAATGTTAAAAAAAGCCTTACACTGATACCATAAAAAGCCATTTAAATAATGTTAGCTCCGAGAATTTATGAAAAACGCACCAGAGATGCAGTATTTCGATGAGCACTAGGATAGACCTACCACAACTTAAAATACAACAAACCAGGATTACAATATTTATATTGTGTACATTATTTTTTTCTACTTTAATCGATAGAAAGTATATTAATGATGAGAAAACTATTTTTATTGCAGACGGACGATTTAATGTAATCCGAACCGCTATAAGTTCGCGAGGAATCAATCAAATTTGTGCATAATTCCTTGTGAAGTTAATAACAGAAATAATCCAAGTTGTATTTTGAAAACAAAAATAAGGCAACATGCAGGAACATACTCAAAAGAAATTATTTGGAGAATGCAATGTACACTATACGTGTTGAACTACAAAACAATCTGAGAAATTACACGTGTATGAGTAGAATCTTTTATGTTGCACAATGTTGATACAGATCGATGATCTGCTCTGATATCATACATTACTAATTGAAGAAAAAATTCTGGCTGCTACGCCACGGTAGAGTAAAGTAAGACCACATCAAGACATTGATTTTATGTTCTGACATGTACTTCGGATTTCGTATATATATTGAGGAATCGTGCCTCATTTCATCGCACTCTTCAACTGGGTTTTACATCGTTAGGTTGTAGAGATCTCATCTCTCAACACAAGGTGCCTTGTCAGAGTATAACTTATTCAAGATTCTATCATGTTGGATCTATCATAATTTATCATTGTTTATGTTTCTAAACTTCAGTCTTAATTTAATGTTCGTTGCGTTAATAAATTTGAAGTCTTATGTATTATTCCTTAACTAGCCTATATACAGAATATTCTCTTCTACAATATTTGAGATATAAACCCAACCGCATAATTACGCTATTATAGAATAATCTCACTTGAATTAAAATGATTCTTGTATTCGAGGATAGTATTGCTCACACCAGTTAATTATAAAGCTTCTGGTCTGGCGTCTTGGTCAACCTAAAACAGATCAGGAAGAGTACCTAGATAGACTGATGAAACTGCAGATAACTCAGGCAAACTGGATTCTCTGTCTGTCTATTTTAGGACAAACACAGGAAGTATACATGTTGGAGGAATGCTAATAACATTTAGAATGTGAGGTATACTTGCTAGTAAGTGTGCACACTTAGGCAACTATTTAAGAAACTTGTGATTTTTTTAGCACAATAAATCTGTTTTATGGTTGGAGGGACAGTAAACGCTATACTTGGCCATAAACATTTGGTTCGCGCCAAACAATTAAATTTTAAAAATGGTAGATCTTCATAAAAAGTTGGAAAGAAGAAGCTCTCAATATTTTTTACAAGACGAAAATATGTCTTATGGTTCTTTGGCAGTTACTTGATGTAACTGAATGATTTGTTTAAAAGTATAATCAAAGTCAGTACTTGTGCACTTTCTGTAACTTGTTAAATGATCTGCAAAGGGAAATACATAAGTTATTAAAAACGAACTCCGAACTGTGATAAGTTTGTTATTGTAGTAGAATTTAGAGTGAAGTAAGTTCACTATTTTAAGAGTAGATTCATCAGAGATTTAGAATCCTAAATTAAACTACTCTACGGTATATGTTATCGCTGTATCCAGAAACTGCATCTTATAAGATAGTGTGCTGACCCGATATTTGCTTTACCGCTCTTTGCGCTAGCCTACAAGGGAAAGAAGGCCGTTACAGAATTTAAATTCAAAATTTCATTTAAATAATGTAACGATTCTGGTAAAAGTAATAATATTCAACTGTCCATGGATGATAGAATTAAAGCTGTGGTAAGAAGATGAATTCTTTCGGATGAATGTAAACATTTAGAGTAGTCATCAGCAACTCCTTTCTGTGCGGGCAGAGGGCGTGTTAAGTGCATCAGGGTTTATATGTTGGGCGCGAGAACACGAAGTGTAAGCAGTGGTTGATTTGTGTCTATATAGGCCTACTGAAGAGCAAATAGTTGCGAAAAGAAACACTAAACTCGTTTATATTCAGTACAAATATATATGGTAATGAAAAACGTATTTATCTTAACATTCAGTATTCACTATTATTAATGAACTTCCGTAGTGTAGGTTATGGTGAGAAGCCGTAGTTTAGCTGAAAGAGCGTTGGTTTAGCAAACAAAAGGTCCTGAGAATGATTCCAGCAGACCCTTACCCTGAATACAGGCTTCCCAGGGATTTTCCTGTCACAGCAGGCAAATGCCGGTTTGATACCTAGAAACTAGGGTCTGGTCGACTACCTTGTAACATCCTCTCCCCCATATTAACTCATTCTGATCCTAAGATGCTTAAATTACCATAAATAAATTCAAATTCGCTCCTCTAGGTGATAATGCACACATTAATAATGGTCAGCATTCCCATTACTTGAGATCATTAGAATATGCCATCACTGTCTTGCCCCTACGCAGATTATAACAAAAAAAAATGTTCTAAGACGATTGTTCCTTATAAGTTAACATCCCAGCGTTGTAAGATCGAACATTTTGATAATAAATTACTAAACAATAAGAACTTGTTTTCTTATAGACCTTAGGCATCTCTGACTTAGGTAGTGACAGAGTTGGAAGGTAGCGTCCAAGGCCATACTTAAAGTACCACCATTGTATTCGCCTGTTGAAACCAAGGGGAAACCCTGGAGAATTTTCCAGCGAAACAGGTAGGATGTCGGACACGAGGTTCAAATCCACGTGTCTGCCAATTGCTGATCCGAAGTCAAGCGTTACCACCTTGATCACGGGGCTGAATAATTGGTCCTTTATATGAATATCAATGTGACTCAATGGACATTGGCATCACATTCGGGAGGTCTGGGATTCAAATCTCAAGGTCGTATTCCTACCGGATTTGTCCTCAATTTTTGGAGTTCTATTACGGTAAATATAAAATTTGAAATCTTACTTTAAAGCTAGGACCATACCTTTCCCACTTTTCTGTCATATAAATCTTTTAGCACCGTTCCACTAGGAGTGGAATTTTGTAATTGTTGTGCATAACAGATGTGATTAGATTTTTCTTATATATTAGATTGAGTTGTAAACTTTAGTTGGCGTTTTTAGTTACTTTCTAGTTGATTTTCGGCTCTCGAGGGAAGCTTGAACGGAGGAAAGCGGTATTTCGGTATATGAGGAAAGATTCGATCCGACAATATCTGAATGTATGCGAGGAAGCCATCTTGCACACGTGGCCTCTCTGTCTTCTTGCGTAACGCGTGCACAGTAAATAGAGTGGCAAAACTGCAGTTTGCAAGGTCGTAGTGGTGGTTTAGTGGAAAGACGTTGGCGTCCTAAATAAAAAACTAGGGTTCCAATCTCAGTTGAGGTACAACCTTTTCTTCTTTTTATCTTTCAGAATATATTTTTATATGTTCATATTTATTATTAAAAATTGCTTTTATGCATTTTTCGTAGATTATCTTAAATTAGTGACCATAGGATCGTGGAGGTTAGGTAAGGTTACATGCGGTCATGTATTTTTACAATCCTTGTGCTGATCATTTTTCCTCTAGGAATTCCCGGTGCGAAGCCGATGTAGTATATGGCGCGACCAGGCGTTTCACCAAGAATAGCCTCAACAAGGTTTGAAAAGAGACTTCAATAAATAGAAAATACGGAATACAAGGTTGTATTCCACCCATTAATTAATTAGGAAACTTTGTATTACAAATAAGAGTGCTATGCAGTAAGTAATTTGTAGAAATCACATTAAATATCCTATGGTCGTTAAGAGTTGCCGACATAGAGGTAAAAAAGGAGTGTATAACTACAATTTCAGGTTCAAGTTTACGGTAGTGTATACAGTAAGATAAATAATTCTGATATCCGAGGGCAAGGGAGTCACTTGGTATTTTCCCAAGGGGGCAATATCAATATATATGTGTAAGTGTAAGTAGTGTGGGTGTCACTGTCACAGATTTGGGGAGAAATTCACAGCTAAGTCATGGAAAGGAGCATATTATATTTATTCATTTATTTTCGCTTGTTTTTCGTAAACAAGTGTATACATTTCGGAGTTTCATTTATTCCCATTTGAAGAGGCTTTGCTGTCGTTTCATTTACATTTTTTTCTTTGGAATGTAATCTTAACATAATTGCTTGGAACCTCATAACGTCCCCTAAATTATTCTCTCCCGTTTTCCAGTTATCAATAGTTATATCAAATAGAGAATAATAATATTCTAATTGTTCCGGTGCCATCCTGCTATAAAAGTGAACATATTTTCGGGTTTCATACCTATTTTTAAGTTTCGCTACACAACCACCACTGAATGTGAGGTTTCCATTTTTGTTTTTGTTTTAGTGTGTTATTCCATATCCTAGCTATCATTTGTTTATAAACTTCATGTTTCAAATCAAGGTCATTAAAGTACCATAAGTATGAAGGACATAAATATTTAGTTGCTTCGAGTTTAAGGCTAGCGAATACACGCAGATGATCGGTAAAAGGATTCGTGACATAAACCGCGTAAATTATTTGGAAAAAAAATGGGCCAAATACTCCAGCATTTAATATCCCCATACACTGCAAAAAATAGCTGTGTTAATTCAACACAATGCGGTGTCCCAGCGTGACTAGCACTTTTATGTTTATCACACGGTGTTGATTTTAGTACTGTGAAAAAAATGTTTCGGATGCAGTGAGATTTGAACATGGGTTGTTTAGTTAGAAGTCGAGCGTCTTACCGACTTAGCTAAATCGCCAGACAGAAAAAGTACTTGTTGCAAACGATATTTACTGAACAACATTTGAATTAAACGACTACACTATAGAGTTAAACAGTGTATGGGATCAAATATATGTTGCTGAACCCCCAAAACAAACTACGTTACTTGCACGACTTATCCCATGGTTTAATCACTTCCTATTTGTCCATTGAGAACCAGAATTCCCATTCATTGAGAACGTTTTATTTCTATGAAAGCAAGCAAGATGGCGACAGCCAAACACTTGAGCAGCATTACCGCTTCCTTAACGCAACATGTGAAATGCTGCGCTTGCTTTCATAGAAATAGAACATATTCTCAATAAGTGGGGATTGTGATCCCTACTTGACCAACGGAAAAGTTATTAAATCATGGCATAAGTCGTGAGAATAACTTTGTGTGTGTTTGGGGTCAGTAACATTTTTTATCCTCTATATTGTTTCAATCTAATACTCTTTTCGTCTGCCGATTTAGTGAAGTCGGTAAGACGCTCGACTTCTAACTGAGTAACCCATGTTCAAGTCTAGTTACAGCCGTAACTTTTTTCTCTCCCAATACTGAAATCAACACATTGTGTTCTGTTGATTTAACACACAAAAGTGGTAGTCACGCTGGGACACCGCATTGTGTTGAATTAACACAACTATTTTTTACTGTGTATGTTCTCCAAGTTAGACTCATCAATTACATCATACAAAGTTTTAAATAACTAGAAGCTGATTTGCTATCCGATGTTTGAATCGTAGCGTTGAAATCGCCCGCGCATATATCTCTACTACGATATTTGTGTACCTATTTCGTACGCCACTTCATTATAAAATAAATTATTTCGATTTTGTTAATTATTGTTTCCAAATGGTCCATAAACACATATGACCATTACGGCATTTACTATCCAAGTTAGTATTCTGCCAGACGTATGTATTGTAATATCGTCACATATATGTAACACTATCGTCACGGTCTACATTTTCTATGCCAGTATCCATAGAGGAGTAACATTTCAAACAAATTAAAATTTATATTATCAACTTTGTTTTAGGCAATATTATGAACACAATTATAAACTATTAGTGATGCGCAAAGTACCAAAATTATAAAATGCAAAACAAAAGTGTGTATAGTTCTAGTGTATATTTATTTTGTTTAAGTTTGTACATGAAAATAAAATATAAGGCACAAAAAGTTAGGTACGTCAGATGTTATTGCCTTAAATTAGTATTCACTGTGTACGGATAGGAGAATGTATACCAGGAATAGTAATAGGGTTACTTGGAAACTGTTCCTAAATGTAGATATTTCACAATCGGAATATTCGTAGCATATGTAATCATTTCAATTAGCACTATTCAACGGTAGTGTATGAAGTTGCTGAAATAAAAAACAACGGCGCTTATTACTGAAATAATATGGATTATAATGTTTATAACTTGCAGAAATCCAGTGATTAGAAGAAGCGCTATGAGCCTTACACGAAAATAAATGAAGTGTTGCCAACTTTACAAATTACTGTATATATCTAGAAAATTCCAAGTAACTACAGTCACACGTTTTACGTCGTTCAACCTCTTTCATCTGTTTCATGCACACGATTATTATTCAAGTCACTTGTTTTTAATTTTTTACGTTTTTATGTTTTACTCGTTCAGCATTACCGTATAATCGTGGTACTCCACTCCAAGTCTCACTCCCAAGCCACTCCACAGCAAAGTAGGTAGACTCGACTAGGAAACCAGGGGGCCGCGGCACCCTGCTGCAAAAAGGGGGCTTACCCAAACTTAACATGGTCAAACCTACTTGCAGACAGGCCGACATTACGCCACAGGAAAGGGTACATAACGTCAAAACGCTATCAGACCTGAAGATAGCGAGGGTACCTACCCATCAGCACCCTGCTTCAGCAACATCGGAGACAGAACACACTCTAGACACGAAGCATGCGTAGAAGAAATCCGAAAAGAACTGCCAATAACGCAGGAAGTTTGAAAAAAACAGAAAGCAAAACACGCAGGAAAAGCCCCCAAAGGAAAAAGGGGGATACGCAGGCGAGAAGATCTCGCAGTAAAGCAAAACACTAAACACCATTTTAGCAACCTAGCGCAACTAGGCCATTAAAATATTACAAGGATCAACATAGCTGAGCATAAGTTAATTTGGCACACGATAATTTAGATAAACTGAACCAGTTTGACTATTCCCTAAGATTACTGAAAAGTAGTATCAAAACATTTAACTTTAACTGTATTCACTTTAACTGCATAAATATTCACACTCCGCGACTGAGATCTTGAAAGGTTGAGAACCTTTTTTATTTATACTACAGTAATATTAATCTAGCTACTTCATAATAAAACCCTAGACACAGGAATTAACTGGTAAGATCATAATTTATTTTCTTTGAAAAATCCCAAAAGCAGGGCAACAGATCGTTTGCTGAAATTCTTGGAAAAGAAAGTTTCTGAAGATAATCTTCTAAACATCAAATGAGTTTCAAAGATGCTGTTATTACACATATCGAAACGGTAAATTCTTACAAAAATATCTCTGGTATAGAGGCAAGATTTCGACACTTGATTTCAAAATAAGATTAGATTGTTTTGGACATGTTAAACATACTATACTTTAGTCCAGTTAAGAAGAGCTTCTACAATTACAGGAAAAATAATACTTCTTTCAACGGATTTTTTTTGTCTTACAAGCAACGAAGCTACTGGGCATTACTTTACGATAAATGTTTCAAAGAAATTGACATCAAGCAAATTTATATGTAATTTTGCATTTAAGAACCTTACACAGCCTAACCTCCGCTCTGATCATACAAACGTAGTAACTATAATCGGGTTAGGTAATAATTTGTAATACAAATTTATATGGGCGAGAATGGCTTACGGTTGGAAAACGTAACGACGAAGATTTGAACTTTTCTAGCTATCGAAATAAACGTTACAGATCTTTGAGACGTTTGACACACGTTTGACACACCGATATATCGTAGTAATTTTAAATTATTTAAAACATACCAGCAACGCAAAGCTAAATCAAAACGCTTAATGGAAAAATAGCGTACATTCGAAGAGTGGCACTGACTGAAGTTCGAGGTAAATATTCTAAGTACACAAACCATATTTACTGTGCTGAATTCTAATGCTGTAAACATATATGGGAACAGACTTGTTTTTGGTGAAGAGGAATTTCGAAAAATTAACAATAGACTACCTGTAATGAATCAGCCCCCAGCTCCAAACAAATTTAAACAGACATGACGATATCACACAAACGTCCAAGCACAAAACCACAAACCACCATCATGCTAATAAAATGGATCACTGAAACACTGTTCACACTTACACAGGAAAAAGGGGTTTAGAACCACAAAATGAAGATTTATTTTTATTCAAACAAAACTAGAAAACCCACTGCACACAAATCACAAAAACAAGCAGCCACTTCAAACTTTGACGAAAATTTCACCATAAACCACAACTGAGATATTCCTTCATATCACCTCCAGTTTGTACCAATATGGAGGACGATAGACGCCAACTTCAGCAATTAATAAGTAGCTCTCCTTTACGAAAAACTGGTAGAAACCTCCTTCAAAATGTTATGGAACATCACACGCTAGGATCGCTATTTGCTTCATACACTTTTAAATTAATTTGCTACCCTGTAACTTTAATTCAAATGCTTTCTTTAGCAGCGCGATCCTGAGCAGCTTCTGCTGCAATAAGACATGTTTTTCTAATACTGAAAACAATATCCAATCAGAGAAGAGAATGAAAACTGACAACCGGGAGAGAGGATCAACAATCAGATCCTTTTAACTGTTTACGAAGATTTTCAGCGAAAGAAAGATAGTTAAAGAAAATGACAAATAAAGTAGGCAAAGAAAATGTCAAGTAATAAATGGAGTCACAATAAAATAAAATGGTCCCGCCAAATAACAATCAAAAGATGTTCTGTATGGATCGGCTTCTTTGATATGTGCAAAAGTAAACTCTTTGTTGAAAGCCGAAGACGAAAAATATTGCCGAGGAAAATAATAGGGGGAGAGGTCAAGATATGTAGCGACCAACCAAAATGGGTCGTTACAATAACCAAAGTGATTTTATATTATACTACTTGAAGCATATTAAATCAGATGGTAGCACGAATATATATTTTTCGTCCTATAGACCATGGACTAACAGAAAATTATTCTATCTAGTTTCTTCCAAAGTTTGCAATACCGTATACCGTGCATGCTATCTTAACTTTTGTTTGATGAGCTATTTCAAAATATGTAATAATCTGGCGTAGTGCCATTTCAAAAAAATACACCAAGTAGTCAACACTTGATCCCTTATGATAACATTGTGAATGTCATTGAATATCCCGTACATTCTACGTTAAGCCGTAATAGTTTTATTTTGATTACTCATTTAAATATGAAGATATTTAATTAAATATGTTAACGTTCTCATAGTCCGACTTCACGATCTTAAAAATTTAATTGACGATATATTCGAAAAACGGGCACATATGCCTATGTGCCCTTTTTTCGGCAATCGCTTTAAACGATCCGCCATGTTCAATTCTACATGTTCTGTAAATTGTAAGTCAATATCTCTATTCGTTAGCTTGGTAGAACGAAATATGTAGAGAAGTTTCCGCAAGTAAAAACTCGTCTTGCTTTCGGACCCTGCTAACAGACAAAACCTCAACTCGACTATGATCAAGTTTTGTTCATTTACACAGTGCGACAGAAACTTTGGTTTAGTCAGATCACACACAGAAACCAGTGAATTAGCCCGTCAACGGGAAAAAACGTTCTTTTCAATTGAAAGTGAATGGGAGAAATTAAGTGCCATAAAGCTGTGGAAAATGTTTTGGCGGCCATTTTGAATCCAAGATGGCTACGTTTTCAAATTGTAATATAATACACCTTTATGCAAAATTTCATATCTCAAGCTCAAACGATGTGGAAAATTAACTTTTGGGGTTGCCATTTTGGATTCAAGATGGCGTCTTTGGAGACATTTTGTAATATTTTCGTAACTTGCTGGTGATGATGTACCATCATACCAAATTTCGTTTTTCTATTTTCAGCCGTTTAGGTTGTGTATTCTATGAAATATTCATTTTCGTAGCCATTTTGGATCCAAGTTGGCGACTTTTTCAACATTTGGTAATATTTTCTTAATCTACTAGTGATGATGTGCCCTTATACCAAATTTCGTTTTTCTAGCTCCAGCCGTTTAGGTTGTACAATGGGTTCCCAAAACCTTGGTCTTTCTTTAGGTGCGACATACTAGTTCTTGCAGATGGATTTTTTTTCAATGTCAAGAACGAAGAGATTAGAAGAAATATTTGCTGAGGAAAGTTAACAAAACTATTGTTATTGCCATTTGCAATGGTGTTTTGTATTAAATACTGTGCTTAGAATTGTTTGTGCTTTCTTTCTTCAACCTAATCACCATGAAATCTTTCATTGCCGGAAGAAGAGCACATAACATGCATACACAATTTTCACTATATCTTCATGCAAACTTTGAATTCAATCATGTTAGTTAACAGCTTTCAAACCTGATTATATGCTCTTTGTACTGGTGTAAACGACGTAAATATTATTTCAAAAACTTCTTTGTAACATTCAACCTAAATCTTTAGCAGCTGTTTACCGAAAATGCGTTTTCGATCTATGTGCCCTTCTTCCGACAATGTCCTCAATTGAGCCATAGCTAGAAGATGTATGGCCATTAGCAACTAAAACTTTACCGAAATTCATACTTTTCAGTGGACTATCAAATTCAAAATTCAGATTTTCTAAATCCGTTTTACAGTTGGGAAACATTCCATGTTACTGATTCTTCCAATTGGACTGTTGAAGTGTTATGAGGATGAATGATATTTTCTTCCAATGTAATTGGGTACAAGGTTATCGAATCAATCTTACTTTTAACCTACTTCCGTTTGCAATTAGTGCAGGAAGTTGAAACTACTTTGCACAAAAGTGGCGCCAGAAAGTTTTTTTTTGGTGTGAACACAACTTTGCATGTATTCTCTTACTTTCGTAAACAATAATTACCGTTTCATTCAAAGGCTTCCACACATTAGTTCTTGATACTTAAAATCGTACTTTGCGTACTAGATTTTTTTTGTATAATAATGATAAATATACAAGACATGCTTTTTACATTTTCCTTATGGTGTTAACAAAAATCAAATTTTGTAAAAATATTTAAGTGTCATTTGAGATAACCTTTACTAAAGTACCTTTCTATCGCAAGTTAAATCTTTTTAATCGTTGAACACTGTTGAAGTACTAATATAATCCTCGCGTATCATTTTTCGTATGATATTTTTTAGAGAAGTGCTACATTTTATAAAATAACATTATAATAGAAGACACTATG
This sequence comes from Lepisma saccharinum, assembly GCA_022664845.1. Lineage (NCBI taxonomy): Eukaryota > Metazoa > Arthropoda > Insecta > Zygentoma > Lepismatidae > Lepisma > Lepisma saccharinum. The sequence continues at coordinate 57,802 of JAGDQP010003368.1, forward strand.
CCTGTAATGGGATAACAGTTGTGAATATATTATTAATACATGTAAACAGTAAATAACTTGCCACTCTGTTTAATCCATTTGCTGTATTTTTAAGATGAGTCCATAGATTATATGTATATTTTCAGTCATGAATACATTCTCTTTTACTTATTTTGAATTAAACTGGAACTTTAGACGTCCCGGGGAAAGCCTGCCCAGGACGCGGGATTTTCAGGGTCCAAACCTGGACAGTCCCGAGCAACCGGGATTTTATGGGTCGACACTGGAATACCGAGGAGGATCTGCCCGGAATGCGGGACTTTGAGGGTCTAAACCAAGACGGTCCCGGGAAACCGAGATTTTATGGATCAACACTGCGAAAAATACAGCTGCATGGAAAAATGGGGTAAACTAGAAAGAATGTAAAGGGTAAGATAATATTCGTTATGTTAATAATCATCGCAAAAAGTTAGAAGCCAGAAGCAAATGATGGCACGTGTTGGTAGGAACATTAGAGATGTTTGAAAGATACCTGTTAACTTGTATAGTTGACAGAACTATATTTTATTCGCTCGTATAGTTTCACAACGTATCATCTTTCGGAAGATATTAGCATGCTTACGTGAGTAGCTTAGCAAAGAGTGGAATGTCAAATTATAAAAGGCGTCTAGGGCATCACCCTATATAGCATCGCATCCTCCTTTTAACCTGTCTCACCTTAGAAATCAGTGGTTCACAAGTATTAGGAAATCATGGCCTTTCGAAGTCGTTGATAAGTAATCGTTGCTTCTGTTACACCGCACAGATCGTGACCTATGAAATACATTGCTGCCCTGAAATAATGTGGCAAACTTCGTGAGGTGATTTCTGACATAAAAAAAGGTAAAATGTTGTTTTAAAGAAATTGCAAATTAGGCCCATTTGCAGAGCTATAGGTGTGGAAAATTAGAGCGTTATAATCAGAAGTGACGTCATATTTCTAAAAATAATGACGCAGCACGTATGGTTACAGCAAATCACAAAGAAAGTTGTAACCAGCAACGTTTATGGTTCAGGGAATGCCTCATATACCTGTTTTTGTATGCAAGAAATTTCATTGTCAAGAAATAAAAGCGAATGGGGCAAGCATAAAAATATCCTCTATCCTATATTCCACAATCATACACATTGTTGGAATACATGTATTAGGTACAACTTTCTGTGTGATTTGCTACAGCCATATGTATTGCGACATTATTTTGGAGAGCTAAGACGTCATATATGACGACGTTTCCCTAACTGTCCAAGCCTCTAGCTCCGAAACGAAGCCGAATTCGTAATGTTTTTAAATGAACTTTGTACTTGTTTTGACATCAGGAATCACCTCCCAAAGTGTGGCGCATTATTTCGGGAACACACTATATACTGACACAACGAACACTACCTAATTATGAGTGCAGTATATATTGTACACACATAACTTCATACATAGGAAATGAAGAAATAATAGGACTTGTCGAGAAGGCAAGAATGATTTTTGTGAACAGTGCTGGAAGACAAAAGATAAAAATTAAACAATTTGTGCGAAATTTAAAAAGTTGTGAGGAAATAGATTCTACTACGGGCAAGAGAAGTAAAGTAGTTTTGCTTGTCGATGTTAAATGAAGAAAAGAGTAAAAACAATTGAAAGTAGTTATGTCCATGGGCCTTCACTGATGCGCGGACGGCAAGCTAGGAACCATTGTTCCCGCCATATGTGTGTGTGGGCGGGTTAAGATGCTCGTTTCGTGTCCTGTCGCTGTAGGGGGACTCACCCAATCAAACTACAAACATTGAGATTAATGACTGAAACGTAAATTCTGTATAAAGGCCTAGTTACACAGCTTACAGACGTAACTATAGTGGTCCTCACTAGCCATTTAAGAGCTTCTGCCATGTTAAGAAGGTAGAAGTGAACACTTCCTAGAATGTAAGGAACTTTCTTTGTGTATTCAAGCATACCATACGTGTGGGATAGTTTTTCTCCGTTCTTATTATTTGTGTTCTACTGGTTCTCTTCTTGTGCTGCAATCATTGCCAACGGAGTGATTAGTAAGGAAGAAGCCAGTGTATTGTGTGCTAGGTTACCCTCAATACATTACTTTTGTCTTCTCTCATAGTCCTACTCGGTTCCTTACGTGGTTGTGTGTATTAAAATGTAGACGTGTCTTTGAAAAGCATTTTGGTTTGTATGCAAGTACAAGTGAAAAAATATCTATAACCATTTAGAAGAAAATATGGACCCAGGATGTGTTGTGGCTCTGTTAAGCAGACAATTTTTGAATCAACAATAACACGCCGACTACAGCTGACAACTGACTACAACTCCAAATAGATCACGTGGGAAGGCCATGAATGTGACATAGAACCGATTGAAATTTGTATCAGTTAAATGGAGATCCAAACGTTTGTACTACGAATATCAGCTGTACAGATTCGAGATTCACATGGAAGGAATATCTATTACACGTATCAACAAGGAAGTGTGGAAATTCTTCAATGATGCTCGAGCTAGAAAAGCAATTGTCCATGATCGGTATATCCTTCTCTGTGGACTACAACTATACCAAAAATTTGCATCTGACTTGACTTCTCATCACAAGATCACTTCCAATTTTACTGCATTAGCCGGTTGGTTACTCAATTTTAAGAGAATATATAAAATTGGTATTGGGACAACTACTCGTCGCGTTGGAAAGTGTTACCACGTTGACGAACATAATATAAAGGAAGTTACAGATTGCTTTATTACTAACACAAGAACATTAATTGAACGAAAGTACATTACTGAACAGGTATTTAACACTGATCAAAGTCGTTTCGAAAAGGAAATGCATAATCACAGAACACTTACTCTGAAGGGAGCAAAAAGGGTTAATATTGCAGTAGGGTCTCTTTCTGCTACATGATAATGCCTTTGATTTCAGTGTCAGGTCGTCTTCTTTCTCCACTCCACGTACTAGTGGTGGAACCATCCGGTCGCTTCACTAAAACCAAGTCTGCCGATCCACCAAAAATTAGATCTTATGCTGGAAAAACAGCTACCATGTCAAAGAGTAATTCGCAAACGTTCATGCGAGAAGTTTTAGCCTTCTACTACCGCAATTAATGTCAGCGATCTTCTTATTGACTCCGAAAGCACAAATAAAGATGTTGACTTGGTTCATTAAACATTTCCTGATGGTATAGAATTTGAGCAGAGACTTATTCCAGAGAAATGCATTTTCTTATTCAGTCCCTGGATGTTAGCTATTTCCGCTCTTACAAACACTTTTTTCTTTGCCTACAGGAGATATATATGTTTGGTAAATATATTATTTTCCATTTGTTCAACCTTATGTTCACTACCAATTCTCTGGTAATATGTTTCGGGACATGGTTAAATATGCCTTCATCCGCTGCGGTTACAAATGTCACAATTTCGTTACGCCCCTAGAGTACCATTTTGACTCCACAATTGCGAGGAATTCCATGAACACGACTGTAACAATATAAGCTTTGTAAGATGTGCACATTTGACGACATATTTTGACTTATCTCATACCCATACTGACAAACCGCATATCCATTGTAATCAATGAAATTGCCAATCGCACACAATATTTTTCATATTAGTCACAATGCCAACCAAGGACCTTCTAGTTTACTTCTAAGTACGCATACATTCTCGAACCTTGGTTATACCTGTATATGATTACCCAATCGTTTCATTTAACATGCCTATCATTGTGTAACTATTAGTTGACTGGTTTGTAATTTAATTCATGCATTGTTGCAGAGATCCTTTAAACACAGAACAAATAAATGAAATACTGACCAACAGTATGCAATCAAAAATAAAATCGGTGCAGTGTTCCTAAAAATATGTGCCATCGTTTACTTTTGCGATGAACGAATCATATATTATGGCAACCCTACCTGTATCTGTTTGTTCTCTCTGATGTTCGTGTGATCCTTCTATTTCTTCTAGTTTATCCCATTTTCCCATGCATCTGTATTTTTCGCAGTGTCAACCCATTAAATCTCATCAGTAGGTTTCGTGATGTTTTATCCTATATATCCCAAACTTTCCAATATTGTGTGGTGGGCTTTCAAACTTTAGCTTGCTAATTAATGTACGTTTCAAATATATGAAAGTTTGTATATAGAACTATTTACCAAAACAATAACGTTGAGATTAGTTGGCAACACTGTTTTACATATGGCAATTATGTTTTCAGCTATGAGTACTATGTTTAGTAGGTATAATATTGTGATATTTTCAATTTGTTTCCCTTAACTGATTTGCATATATCCGTGATGCAAGTGAGATCTTGGATTACCTCCTACACAATATTATTCATTCGTATCTCTGCTCTATCTCCTGTGTGTTTGACCTTTGATTGCTAAAAATTTAGATATATCCATTCATTTCACTCCTCTGTCTATTGGACATAGTATGGTTAGAAAACAAAATTATAAATTTAAAACGTTCCCTTGTGAGTCAACATTGGAAATCGAACCTCGAGTCAAAAGAGAAAGTTTGAGGACCAAGAGGAGCTGCGAAACGCGACATACGTAATTTAATTTCCATCTTTGCCTTTAAAATAGAAAAGAAACCAACAATAATAGCTTTCGCTGCTTTTAAATATTTCGTTAACAAGAATGTCTTGTTGTGGCCCTTACAAATGGAATTATTTCTTAGAATGGTTGCTTTGATGTCACTCATGTAATGTAACTAACTTAAAATGGAGGATTAAGAAAAACCTTGAATGAGAAGAATGAACAAATTAAGTAATTCATTTTAAGGAATTCAAAATTGCATTGAGTAAACCTGTTCATATTTGAAATTTTAATAAAGTTATAAGTGGATCTCACACTTTTGTTTGCTATTCTTGTTTTAAATAATTTGAACTTCGTTATATTGCTCGTCCTCCGACGGTAAGAAAATAAAAGCGGAAAGGATATAGCTAATTACTTCCATTAAATGACTTCCTTATCTCCCTTCTTCTGGATAGATCATTGATCTGATAAGAGTCTGCCTCACTGTAAACTACTGTGTTAATTTCAAACAACAAAAATATTCCTTCGTCCCATCCACGAATTTTGTTCTTATGCTAACACCTTTCTTTCGACATTTCATTTGACTAATAATTATACATTGACGCTGGCAGGGAGGGATTCATATTTACAAGGAAATTAATGTAAAAGAAGAAAACTAATGAAGCTTTACGTATAATCCTGCCAAAAATCAATATTATATCATCACATCAAAAATCGTTTGGGAGCAGTAATTTTTGTGTGATCTGACAGCAAACATGTTTTTACTTTTATTTACAGTTGAAATAAAATGTAAGAAGTTTGAAGTTCTTCAGAGAAAGATAAGAAAGTGTATACGTGATTTCGAAAAAGCTTTCTATCGAGTTTTACCCTAATCAAACACACAACTTCTAAAGAAGGGACTGCTGTACTATTAACTTTACATTCGAATTCGTGTACTTGAAGCCGACATGAAGTACGAGCGGGTAGATCAACACGTATATTTATTTATTACTAGTTTTTAAGCTTCTCACCACCAGATGTTTTCGTAGCAATCCTTTCTGGGATGGTTATCGTTCTCACATCCCAAAAGTATCACTTCTGCAACGTACCATTAGTAGTTTCATTTCAGTTTTTTTGGTACGGGGGTTTGAGGATTATTCAGGTCGTGAGGAGGTCTGAGACAGTTACCTAAATGCCTTAGAATTAAAGTCAGATCGTGAGGAAGAGACAATTGTGAATTATTTATACCTCTTCGTAATTATCTCTGACCTACAGCGAAATGTTCTTGCCGAGTTTCAGCTTTCTAGACCAACAGGAAGTACATTTTCGATACTTGGGTGTTATTGAAGTTCCGTACTTAACGGGATAAGTGCATTTATGTATTTTCTCCGGAATTGTAACCTGCCTAAGAATCTTCATACTGAATTTTACATTTCTACCCGAAGGTAAGTGCAGTTTCGATACCCAGGGGTGGTGTTGAAGGGTGTTATCGAGGCACTGAGGGGATAATACCATTTTTATCTTTTCCGAAATTCAACCTGTGAATCTTCATGTCGAATTTCAGCGTTGTAGGTCAACGAAAAGTGCTTTAAAACCGCAGGAAAGATAGACACACATTATACGTTAGGAATTTTCTATATGCAGATTATCTACTTTAATTTAGGGTTATGGGCTGAAATGAATCAAGACAAAAGAGAATGGTATCCACCAGAGAGCTCTCGTCTGGAGATAGTGATTGGGAGGTGGCGGCCTAAACATTAATCTACGTAGCGTAACAGGATTCGTCCCAGTGAAACTGAGGAAAACTTTGAGAAAACTTAGACGGGATGGCTGACTGCAGTGCAGACACCAAGTATGTGATGTAACTTGCCACTACTGTGACTCTTCTTCATACCATATCTTGCAAACACGGTAATTGAAGTTCAAGGTTAATCAAAAGTAACTATCGTTAAGGATTCCTATTTCCGAAGACAAAAAGTCCTGGAAAACCTCAGTTACGCTGGACGGGATGAGTAAAATTTATATCTACACCATTCTTCTAAATGAATCATTGATTTTCGCCACTACAAGGCGTTGGTTACGTGCTTATCATTTTTTTTCGCTTTTGTCATAACTTGAGGATCCCTTTAAGTGCTACGTAAATTCCTGAAGTACTTTTTCCAGAAGTAGTTGAAGAATTTCATAATACACTTTGACTAAATTAGGTGATAATTATGAAAGTTTACCCATTACATTAAAAATTTTACTTGCAGAGGTTCCTAATTAGTCTTGTTTGCAATATAATACTTCCCATGCGTGATACAAAAAAGAAAATAAACAAACTCAGACTTACACAATAAAGATGAATATATAATGACAAAAGAAGTTCAAATTCTTCATTATGAAGCACAGAAACAATCTCTAGGACGTTATGGCTCTGTTAAAGCTAACACGTGTAAGGAAATAAGCTTCTTGGGTAATCTGTTGTTAGAAACAACAAAGCAACTTCTATGGTACATGAAGAAATTATATTCAGGGTTAAATAGAGGGTAAGGATGGCACACACTTAACAATCGGAAAATGGATTTCCTGAATACGGGGAAACAGAAAATATTTCGGGAAAAATGAAAATGTAGTAGATATTGAACTGTTATCTATGTAAAAACTAATACTTGTTATATTTTCCATTTTTGAAGAAGTGCTGTAACTAGCTGACTCTGCGCCCTCCGTTACTTTCATTTGGTGCGCCATTACTCGTGTGATCTATCGGTCTTCTTCCTTGTTTTTATTATTATTGGGTCAAGACATCTGCGCAACCGAAACCTCATGCGTTCCCCGCACCACCGGGATTTGCGGGAGTTTTACAAGGTCCTGAAGCATACAATAAGCGGATTATAAGTTGGTCACATTTTCAGATGCGGGAAGTGATTTATCGGAACTTCTTCAAAGAAAGAGTCTGCTGCAGATGCTTGATCACGTTCGAAATGAAAAGGAAGAGCCTAATTGACACACAGGTACTATCTCTCATTTTCTATGTATTCTGGGTAGCAGCGAACCCATAATTACTGACTTCTTGTAGTCTGAGGGAGCAAACGAAACATGTAGCATGGTTAAATGTTTGTAAAATAATATCAATAGGTGTTAAGAACATGTGCTTTTTAATTTTATGTATGGGGTTTAGGCATTTAAGGATCAGACCGAATAATATGTGCTGTATCACCATTTGCAACATTGGCTCAGACCGGGTGGATGATGATGGGTATAGTGGTGGAACGAAGAAAGTAGAAGAAAACAGAAGAATCCCGGGAAAACCTATGCACACGGTGTTTGTCCACCGCAAAGCCCACATAGCACGAGCAGGGATTACACTGATGATCTCATGCACCAGAGATGCACGCTCTAATAATGAGCAACCGCAGCCTCCTAACGAATTTCCACATAAGGTTTATTTATTTGCAACTATTTTAATTGGCTTAGTACTGTATTAGCCGAATGGCTATTCACTGCACTGAAATAAAGCATTATTATTTTCAGATAATGTATGTTCTTACCAGCATTGGAATGTTGGGAACGACGATTTTATCTTGCAAGCTACGCTCTGTAAATTTTGGCTCAAATTTGATGAAACTTCGTTGTTGAAATGTAAGAGTGCTGTTGTCGTAAAATTTGACATTTTCTTTTGTCAGCTTCCTCCTGTATTTGGTAGGAAAAAATAGAGATCAGTAACAGTCATGGAACAAAATAAAGTATAAAATGAAGCTATAACTGTAACATGCCAGCAAGACAGAGAGAGAATGAAATGCTGATACAAAACTGCAGTTTTCTAGACTAATTAAAGCAGATACACTATATAATTAAAAGTAACCGGAAACAAATCTGAAAATGAAGTACAAGTTTGGGCCACCCTCCATCAGGAACACTGACAGTCAATACGGTGTCGGCCCACCCTTAGCCTTAACCACGATTTGCACTCTCGCAAGTATATTTTAATCAGGTAGCGGAAGGTTTCCTGGGGAATGGCAGTCCATTTCTCGTGGAGAGCCGAAATAAATACAGGTTTAGAGGAATGTGGGTCAGCGTGGTCTAGCAAGAAGTCGGAGTTCCAAAGCATTGCAGAGATGCTCCATCGGATTCAAACGAGGACTCTGCGTAGTTCAATCCATTAGTGGCACACTTTTGTCATCAAACCACTGTCCATAAAGGAATGTGGGTCAGCGTGGTCTAGCAAGAAGTCGGAGTTCCAAAGCATTGCAGAGATGCTCTATCGGATTCAAACGAGGACTCTGCGTAGTTCAATCCATTAGTGGCACACTTTTGTCATCAAACCACTGTCCATAATTCCTGCAGTATGTATGGATGCTCGGTCGTGTTGATATTCACAATGGCCATTCCCGAACTAGTCTTCGATGGTAGGCAGCAGGGAAGTGTTATAATGTCAACATAACCTTGTACGTTAATTGATACGTAACGAAACAAGGGGGCCAAGCTGCTCCAGGAGAAACATGACCATGACCACACTGTAACCCCATCACCACCGAGTTTCACAGTCGGCACTATAAAGGTTGGTAGATGTAGTTCACAAGTCACTATTCACACCCACAACCTATCATTGAATAGCCACATTGTATACCGTGATTCGTCATTCCACTCAACGATTTTCCATTATACTATGGTCCAGTTTTGACGCTCCTTACGGCACGCGAGAAGGCGTTTGGCATTTGTATAGCTTATAGGAAGCTACTCAGCCATGGAAACTAACTTTCCGCACCTCGTGCCGAACATCCGTGGTGCTTGCAGTTGATCCTGATGCATTTAGTAATTCCTGTGTGATGGTGGCGATGGGTGATTGATGATTACACTACAACCTTTTTTAACACTCTACGGTCTCTGGAGGTCAGCATGGGAGGTTGACCTGCATGCTGTTTAGTTGTACACGTCCCTTGGCGTTTTCACTTCACTATAACATCGGAAAGAGTAGACTTAGGCATGTTCAGAAGGATGAAAATCTCGCGCACAGACTTCTTACACAAGTAGCATTCAATCACCTGGTCACGTTGAAAGTCAATGAATACCTCAGACCATGGGGCAATAATATATCGCACTCTATGATAAACATGTTTCCCGTAGTGTCCGGATACTTTTGATAACATAGTGTACCATTGTATAGGTCCATGTGCTGAAAACTGCTACACTTAAAAAAAATATATTCAATTGTGACACAAGCTACTGGCAAAACTGTTAAGTTCACTCAACCCTAAGCCGAAGGACCAGAGATCCTAAGTGATTCAGTCGGTGTTCGAACCGAAGTCCACCATTTGAATAAGACTTACACATAAACCATATGAGCAATAGGTTTTGAAAATTGATACATCATTAGCAGTTTTATTATATATTTGCATGGACCTTGGGTTCCATATCGCATTTGTACCATTATGCTAGACTGTTGCTTCAGAGGAAAATTAAGCAACGCATAAATTTATTTAAATTTGTAATATGCAATAATAAGGGAAAGCTGAACCCTCACCGAAGCTAATATCAACCTTCATTCAATTAATACCACTGTTAACGACGTTATATACTATTCTTGGGCAACCATTGATAGTCAGGATTCTAGTGCTGACGCCTACCCTAAAGTCGCCAATGTTATGAAGAGATTTGTCTCATTTAATGGGAAGAGATGGTGGAGTAGTGGATGGTTCTACTTTATAATGTTGTTTGCTGATAAAAGTTTCCTGAACTAGGAGTTTGTTGATATACTGCTGGGAGCTAATCAGAACTAAGGATACCACTTGTCCAGTTTTGTTTTATGCGAATACACTTACAAGGGACACCCGCGAACTCGGACAGGAGAAACCAGATGAAAGTTTCTACAGGAGCTAATTGCAGGTCGCTGAATCCAGTGGTGATAGTCGTTTCCATGCAAAATCACGCAGTCAAACAGTAACGGCGCCAGCTCATGGATGATAGGCCAATGTACTAGAGAAGAGCTGAGAAAAAACGGGAAAATGAAAATGCTGAATGTAGTAAATATGATTAACGATTGAGTCTACAATATGTAGAAGCACATGTGAATGTCGTATGTGAATCACAGTGTTGCCAGCGCAGTGAAAAGAATGTGTGAAAATGGGAATGGAAGAAAGTGTCAAAAGAATGCGAATTAGTGGAATACATAAAGAACCCGACACAGTAGTCGGGAATAAGGTTTTGTCATGTTATAAAACAGTGTTACTAACTGCATAAAGGATAAGAAAAGGTAATAAATGTACGTTAGAAGCAAAAACAAAGACTTGCAATCAGACAAGATAAGCGGGAAATTAATCAGCATTCACAGAACGAAAGAGTGGTGTTACACATTGCCATGTAATACGCTGCGTTTGGTGACAGGCGCCATATGACAGTGTTATTCGGCAATACATGCTCTATTTCTGGCGGATCGTTGATTTCGTACAGCTTTAATGTGACAAACCTCAGGTGAACATACACATCGTTATTTAATGATCAAGCTCCACTCTGTGATCTACAATCAGATTTCCACACCGATCTACAAGCCCATGTTGCAGTATGCTTGGCAAAAGGCCGGGTACGATATCGGTTCAGTCATATTGACATTTGATAATGTCATTAGTGTCACATTTGGCATAGGATTGTTAGCATGCAGAGGTGATGCTGACTGTGAGTTCGTAGCGATGGTAAAATGTGCATACTGTACACTGTCTCTATGCTTTGACCACTTCCTTGCCAACCCACATCTTCACTTTGAGAATTAACTGGTTCGTGCACACTTTCCAGTCAGTATAGTAGCCTAATGTATTTTCCTAGTTTTTTCGTACTGCATCATTTTACTGGTATCACCGTCGCATCGCCGATTCCATGTTTCTTTTGGTCCTGATAATAATGATTTCTTATCTCGGTACTGCTATGCTACTTTTCATATCCGTACACAACGATGGCGCCTGGAACCAGACGCAGCGTATTACATGGCAATGTGGAACACCACTCTTTCGTTCTGTGCCTGCTGATTCATTTCCCGCTTATCTTGTCTGATTATAGGTCTTTGATTTTGCTTCTAACGCACGTTTATTACTTCTTTTGTCCTTTATGCAGTTAGCAACACTGTTTTATAACATGACAAAACCTCATTCCCGAGTACTGTGTCGGGTTCTTTATGTATTCCACTACCTCGCATTCTTTTGACACTTTCTTCCATTCCCATTTCCACACATTCTTTTCACTGCGCTGGCAACACTGTGATTCACATACGGCATTCACATGTGCTTCTACATATTGTAGACTCAATCGTTAATCATATTTACTACATTCAGCATTTCCATTTTCTCGTTTCTTCTCAGCTCTTCTCCAGCACATTGGCCCATCATCCATGAGCTGGCGCCGTTACTGTTTGACTGCGTGATTTTGTATAGAAACGACTATCACCACTGGATTCAGCGACCTGCAATTAGTTCATGTAGAAACTTTCATCAGGTTTCTCCTGTCCGAGTTCACGGGTGTCCCTTGTAGTGATGTTCGTCTAGTGTAAGTTCCTCAGCTATATCATTGTTCAAGTAGGTTGGTTGAATTCTCCCTATAACTACTGAGAAAAGAGCTGTTTTTCTTGGCGTTTATACATTTAATCAGTGATTTATCTCAGTAAAGCTTTTGGTCGAAAAATATGCAAACTGAATTTGAGTGTGATGGTTCACGTGAAGCTACGATTTTCGGTTTTGATGATCAGGCAATTTCGTGTGAGTATTTTCCATGTAATTCTAGCTGTTGTAGATATTTGATGATTTGTTGATGCTAAGAAGTGGAGAATTTTCGGTCCAAGTTTATATATTGAATATGAATATAAGGTAGGTTAGTCAGCTTCAGTATTTGCTCATTGTACAAATCATTAATTGTTTCAGCTTCCATATTAGATTGTGAAGATGCTTCGGCTAGAATTAAAGACAAAATAAACTAAATTGTATGGTTGATAATATTACTTTGGCCCCGTCCGATCGCCTAGAATGTGTTGTCGTCTTGGTATCATGGTCAATTCTTATACACTGGTTAGGCTTGTCTGTGCTTTCCCTGCTGTGGGGATTTCGTGGGGACTCACTCACTCCCCACAAGGAAAGAAGGAACACGGTGAGGCAGTGTGGTGCACAGGATTCATAGAAAACGATTAGAGTCAAAAGTTGAATGTTAGAAGGAGCAATTCTAGGAATATATCTTCAGGTTGAGCAAGTCTTTATACTTTCTTTATAGCTTGTAAGACCCTTAGCTTGATTAATCTGACCTTCTGTGCTCAAAGAGGGCAGAAACAACTTGACCTGGATGTGTTTATTGAAAACTTACTAACAGCAAAAACTGAGTTCAATTTACTGTGGCGAATATAGAGATGATCGAAAGGTAATACTCGTATTTCTAATTTTGAAACAAGAATCGTACTAATAAGACACCCTGGCTCATTTATTGAGTTATTAACTACGAGTCCTTTTGAAACTCATTGTCTTGATCGTATCCTTGACTAATGTACCTAATTCTGCAACTGTCACAGGTCAAAGCATGGTATGTATTTTAAGTCAACTTAAGAGGTCCTTTTCCATTAAGGTCGTGATTTCCGGTATGTGTTTCTGTAGAAATGTACTGTATATATCTCCACCATAGTTTCAGTTACATGTCTTGATAATGTTCGCCAGAATGTGCTACAGGTATGTATGAGCATGTCCGTTATTGTGTTTAGTTCTTGTTTCTGCGGGATTTGATAATTACTAGTTTCGCGGTGGTACTCTGTAAGACTGCGGTCACTATGACTTACACTGTTTCTGCTTGGTGATATTACAATACTGTTCCGCAATGACGTTGTGTGTTTATCATGCTGGGTATGTATATCCTTCGGTACTGATAATGTTTATTTTGAGAAAAATGATTTCGGGTTTCATGAGACACTGATGATCATTGAAAAGTGGTGTACAGGGTAGACATTCACGAAGGGGTCGATTTCTGATATTATTAATGTGCACTGAGAAGACATAATCCCGAGTAAACTGTATTGTCTGTATACGTAGTCGGAAATCAACGGCCTAAAATTCGTACATCTTCTGTCACGGGTATATAACCGAATACAAAGCACTGAACTCTGCAGAACTTTTAAAGGGCGGGTCGAGAATCCATAACCTTCGACGCGACACGATAATTCCGTTGAAAACATACGAATTATGTAATAGAATGTAGTTGCCTAGGAAACCTTTATTAGCAGCTTCAACTTGTGGAAATGTTTTGAGATATCTAAATAAATTCCTGGAAGTTATTGCTGTCGATTGAATCGCATAGAGTGTGTCGCGCTATTGTCTTATCCATAACTACCATAAAAATTAACTACAATACGTGCTATAGAGCAAGTAACACATACATAAGATACAAAAATGTCACAAAAGCAGTTCACAGTACACTAACATAATATCCACATTCTGCTAAAAATGATTTAATATCAAGTTTCATTCAAAAGGAATTGACAGTAAGTCTGGAAAATAGCTACATTCAGTGCTCCCGCAGAATACTTTCGTCACAGCCAAATATTTTTCATTTCTTCAACACTTGCGTTATACTATATAACTTGAATAATATGCTAAAGTTTTCGAAAGTGCATTTACATCGCGTAAAACAGTTGGATAACTGAAATACATGAAGAGAATATAAACAATAAAATCAATCATCCTTATAACTACAAAGAAAAATGTGCGTCACAAATTTGGGAATATTACAGACTACTTAATCGAAGTAGAAGTAACAAATTCTTAAAAATTAATTTTGATACATACCTGTATGAATAAGGTCCCAATTCTTCAACTTTTAGCTTCTCACTTCCATTCAAGAAAGCATCAACATTTGTGTAATTGAAAAGGTAAAGTTTTAAAAGCGTTTCTGTTGGAGGATTAACCCACCAATTGTAAACTAGTGATCCTTTCTTTAGCACCAAATACTAGAAGGAAAAAAAAAAATAGAAAATGGACAGATGTCGTTTAAAAGTATGGAACTATATAAAATTCATCTTAAAACCTTGATGCACAGTATCTGAAAGCATGAAAACATCTATAGAAATCGGTACCTCCCCATAGCTCTTCGACAATTAGTGTCGTATTCAAATATTTTTAGTTGAACCATCAAAATTACTAATGTAGTTTGTTAATGATTTAATTCTTACATACAGAATTAAAACACAAAATTTCTTACACCGAATCTGTCTGCACTACAACAGAGAATTACCTTGTTTTCTGAGGTACTACTCACATGTTAGCCTGGTGGGAAACAGTCGGTAATTAGCAGTGTTGTACTCCCGAATTTTTCACAAGGTATATGCTAAGTTTTCTGAAACGTCAATTGGAGATCATATTTCTATTAACTTTGGGCTCATGTTTACATTAAATATATGGGTGAAATAATACAACTTCTACAAAAATATATGCGAATCATTAGAAACCTAAATGTTATTCCACCGTAATAAGCTCACTGGAGTATTTATAATATTAAATATTTAATAAACTGAAGTATATGCATTGTACCAGAAGATATACGCTGAAGAGTAAGGTTAACCAGAGGGTATACGAAGTATACTGCAGTATACCCTCGACTACAGTCCTGGTAAGTATTGGTAATTAACCGACTGCATAGTAAACAGTTCGAAAAGAGTCCATCACGGTTTACTTCTTAAGATTATTGATATGTTAAAAATATGTGTCTGAATTTAGTACTCGTAATACGGGACGCGTATTTTTTTCCTGAAATACTGGACATCCGTATTGTACGGGATAGATGGCTACCCTATGAGGCAGAAAACGTCTGTACGTGCACAGTGCAAGCGCAACTTTCCATCAGCTCTAGTGTCCTACCGAATTTACATTGTGGAAGGAGGTGTGTGTGTTCGGCAATATGACCATTACTTTATTTCATGACAAGAAAGAAAGATGTATGAGCTTCAAAAGTGTGTTTTACTCGTACATACGAGGGTCATTTAACTCGAACTGGCAACACTGCTACGATTGGAGTGTCGTGTGGGCAGGAGACAAATGACGAACGTAGTGTGTGCCGTGGATGTGTATGAGTCAGTTCAACGCTGCTGCGGTCCCATATTACGGTGTGCGTGGCGAGTAGACAGTGTTAAAGTGATTGTTGTGTGAAATACCGTCCTAACGCAATGTTCACGCGTGCAGAACAGCGTGTGTTTATCAAATTCCAGGTGGCACAAGGGGGAAATGCTAGGACGATTCACAGAGGATTGGTAGAGGCCTGTGGTGAAGCTGCTCTACCGTATCGGACAGTGGCGAGATGGGTTGCAGCATTTCAGGCGGGACGACAGTCAACAGACAAAATGCACGGTGGAGTGCATATGCGAACGGCTACGGACGAAATTCATCTTGCAAGACTACGGACACTGCTTCACGGTGATCGGCGCTGGACTTGTAGTGAATTGGCGAAGGAGCTGAACATTTCGTCCGGATCAGTGTTCCGCATGCTAACACAAGATCTTGGCATGCGGAAAATTGCAGCCAGATGGGTACCCCATGCTCTGACCGAGGTTCAGAAGTGGCATATTTGGGAATGTGCGCGCCTACACCTTCAACGTTACCATGAGGAAGGTGATGACTTCTTGCACAGCATTATTGCAAGTGACGAAACGTGGGGAAGATCCTACGAGCCTGAATTGAAACGTCAGTCGAGTGAATGGCACCCCCCAGAATCTCCACGACCGAAAAAACTTAGGCAAGAGCCAGTAAACGTGAAGGTGATGATGATAATGTCATACGACCACGAAGGCATTATCCTGTCACATCAAGTTCCACCGGGCGTTACCGTCAATGCTGCATACTATGCTTCATACCTTAGTCACCATTTGCGACCAGCATTACGGCGCAAACGTCCACACCTCCTGGAGTCTGGACCAATTCTCCTACACGACAATGCCCGATGCCAAACAGCTCATCCAGTACAGACTCTGTTACGACAACGGGGTTGGGAGGTACTGGAGCACCCCGGATATGAGCCCCTGCGATTTTGATCTTTTCCCCAAAATGAAAGAACCTCTCGGGGGCAAACGTTTTAGAGACATTCCCAGCATTGTTCGTGCCTTAGGGCGCACTGTCAACACCCTCTCACAAAGTGGGGCTTTGACAGGTATTCAACGGTTACCAGACATCTGGCGAAGGGTTCAACAGGCAGGCGGAGACTACATCGAAGGACTGTAAGCTTCTTGAGGTGAGTGATTCACTACATTCCATTTCACAGCTATGTTGCCACTTCGAGTTAAATGACCCTCGTATATCACTTGCTCTTATATTTTGAATTAGTCATGAAAACCTAAATAATTTACTTAAAGCAG
This sequence comes from Lepisma saccharinum, assembly GCA_022664845.1. Taxonomy (NCBI): domain Eukaryota; kingdom Metazoa; phylum Arthropoda; class Insecta; order Zygentoma; family Lepismatidae; genus Lepisma; species Lepisma saccharinum. Next base: position 74,657 of record JAGDQP010003368.1, read on the forward strand.
TATGTTTTATCTCATCCTGCTCCGAAATAGATGACCTTTCTTCTTCATATGGTATAATCATCACAATTAGTGTCTTGTGGAACGCGGTAGGTCCTTGAATAAAAAGTTATCTCTCTCCATACGTCTCGACCTTACACTTTCTTTGACCATATGTGTAAAATAAGGAATAGCAAGCTGAAATTTTCAGGACTTCCTCTACAACACCTCTCTAGTAACATATTAAAAGTAAAAAAAAAACCCTTGCGGAAAAGAGTTTTGAGGGAACACGACCACATCTTGTTCCTTTGATCATATTTTCTAATTGGTCATAAAATGTGAACTATTTTACGTAAAACGAATGGTTTGGCTCATTCTGCTCTCAAACAGATGAACTTTCATGAGTATATGGAATATTAATCATATATGTTGTTTTATTAAGGGTGGTGGGTCCTTGAATGGAAAATTAGCACTGTCCGCACTTCCCGATCTTGCGTTTCCTTCGACCAAATGGGTAAAATAAAAAATAATTAGCTCAATTTTTCAGCATTTACTCTCCAATATCTTTCTAAAAAGACACTATCAGTTGCAAGATATCCCACTTGCGATACAAATGTTTTGACGTGATACGTCTGCAATCTTGAATTATTCCCAGCAAATGCCGACCCCCAACGGCGGCCAGACCGACTAGTAATCGGGGGAAGGTGAACGCGATCCATAAGTAGCGTTTGATCGTCAGGACATTTTCCGGGCGGTCGTCGGGGGTCAGCATAGAGGCGTAACCCCGCCCGAAAACCGCCCAGCGACGTCGGCCTTGTCCTCGCTGACCATTGGAATACCCATCTGTAACACAAGCAATAAGCGACGCCGAGGTTAGTTCTCATGGAATACGAACTTGCTTCTCATTTGCTGCTGCTTCTGATACTCAGCCAATCGCGAAACTTATCCTAGTAGACGACATCAGGTAATAAATTATACGCGCGTCTCAGGTGATAATACGAGACACATTACGCGTCTCATTGCTTAGATTAGCAATTTTGAAAAATGCGCACTGTAAATTTTCATTGCTAATGTGCGTGTTGACATTCGTTGTGTGAGGTGTCACATGGTGGTAAATTTGTAATGAATTTTGTGGAGATCATCTCAGTTTGTTAAAAAAATAAGTGTTACATGTGTCCATTTGGTACAAAGCTAAGACGTGCCATATGAGTCTAAAAATCTACTTCCTGAAATCATGAATCTTTTCCTCCTGTATGTAGGCTAGAGTTTCGAGCTATAAATAACAAGGATATTGAAAGCCTTTATCAGGATATTCTAGAAATTGAAAACCATTATGAGGACAAATGTAACACCTTTATGTTGGCAGATTACTACCGGACTCTGAGGAAGAGATTCTCTCATGCAAAATACAGACATAAATTATATGCGTAAATACGCCCACTTGATATTTCTACATAACTACCTTGTCCTTTCTCGCCAAAACTATGAGTGATATTTAAAAACACTAACCAAAATTAGTGTTGAGAGTACAATCAATCGCCTATTGAAGTTCTTGGAACAGTCAATAAAAAATTATAATTGTAACAAAAGCAACAGGCCAAATTTTACGTCGTCTGTGGAAAAAAAATAGTAAGGTCAGATGTAATATAAATGTAAGTGAACGGAAGAATAACAAAAAGAAAAACCTTGAGGCAGGTGTGTACTCCAAATAATTTAACAAGGGGCTCGCAACTTCCTTTAAGTCATTAAATGCATGGAAAAAGAGCTCCAAATATACAAATACACGTAAGTGGCGCATACGAATTAATATAGTGAACATATTATTTCTAGTAATGTTATTGCGTAGCATTAAGTAGTGGCATCTCCTTAAGTTCAATAAAGGAAATTATGTGATAAATAAAATTACTATTACGTTACAGTCTTAAATTAGACAGGTACGTTCCTTTTTATTGATTTTTACTCGAGAGCTATTTTATATAGGGACTCGGAACAAATATTAATTTTTAACAAAGGAATCGCGCGAACCCCTGTGAGTCCCCTGCTGTACACCCCTGTTTTGAAAGACACTAGCTTTTCCTATATATCTAAGTGAAAAAAGCCAGTAGCTGGAAAAATACAGTCAATAATGTTGAGTAGGACAACCTTGTTTGTAACATATCATTATTGTTACTTTGGTTACTCTGTGCCCTTAGCAGACTTACTTGAAATGTTAACGGCTTATTTTTAAATTAACGCATTACCATTAACACACTCAAGAACTTTGTTCTTCACACCTACCTACCTACTTCTTCAATACTTATTGTGCTTTGTATTTATTACTGGAAAACTCTGGAAGAACCTCAGTCAGGAGGGCTACCTCACCTATTCCAGGACTTTCCCAATAGAAAGCGAACGCTCTGCCAACTGAACCACGGCCGTTGAATCCATAAAATGCCCTCAGTTTAACTCTAAGCAAAAATTATGTTATTCCTTGTTTAATACTCACTTTCTGATAAGAGTTGTGAACAAAATCGGGTATTCCCAGGAGTATGCTTCCAACTACGCTTACGATAACTAATCCGGACAACAGGAACACAGCTGAAAAAGAAAAGAATTTTACACTTGATACGATCGATAAACACAGTGAAAGATTTAAAATTAGACTAAATTACATTATAGACCCTAATTTTGAAACCTGTATTGTGACTCCGCCGCTAAAGTAAAATGCTAAGGGCCCGCAGGGCCACCGTAGCTGGACTTCTAGCTCTAATAAGCTACTTTCGTCCTTCGAGTTAATTTGTATAATTGATTAGAAAAAATATTTAATTTATGTTAGAAATGAACCGGATTAAGCACCAGGGTCCAGGCAGCGCTCCAAGCAAGCCCCCAGAAAATCCACTTTTCCCCCTTTATTTATTTGAGTAAGCCTAAAGGCATTATCCAGAAGAACAGATCATTTATAAGTAAAATTGCCAGAATTCAAGACAGGTGAAACTGTAAAAGGATGAAGGATGTTTAGGTAAATGAAGGTGTTGAGAGTAAAATTTATTGGTGTTGTCATCCAAAATACTATTTTGTAATAATTTTCTGTGAGCTCTGTTTCACATCCATGACGAAGATTTGAGTATGTTGTTTTGATCTTATCACTGTTATGTTCCTGTTTTAAATTAAATATGAAAGTAGTTCTTTATAAGTTATTATATGCTTCTTAATTCTGTCTTCAATGTGATCTGGTAGGTTTTCCTGTATGAAGTTTTTGTGTCTTCCATTTTCAATATATCTTTTCTTACGTTCTTTCAAATATGAATCAATGGGAACTATGGGAATTCTGTTGTATAATTGAATTTTGTCCGCAGTCCATAATTTTTCCATATACCGTATCCAGTATCTTTCGAACTTTTCTATCTTTTCCAAATTTATGCAGGGAATGAAATAGTTCGTGACCATACATGACCATAGGTCTTAATATTGCTAAGTAAAGTCGCTTTGTGAGAGTTCTGATCGAAAATATGATTTAAGTAAATTGTGAGTTCTGAGTCCTTTTGTCTGTCTTTCTTTAATGTGCATCTTGAAGTTGAGCCTATGGTCAAGGGTAACTCCTAAGTATTTTGCGGTTGTTTTGGGTTTGATTTTTGTATTTTTGATTTTTTTTAAATTTCTCTTTGTTTTTACGAGTTCCCCTACCTGACGGATAGAAAAGAATGAACTGAGTTTTGTTCTGGTTCAAATTCAGCTTCCATGTTCTGCACCATGAAACAAATTCATTGGTTATTGCCTGTAATTGTTTAATTGCAACCTCCACTGTACGAGCACTGGTCCAATACGCAGTGTCGTCGGCGAAAAGTACCAGATTTGTATGTAAATTAAGTGGTATGGGAGTGCCATTTACGTATATTAGATAAAGAGTCGGACCGAGTGCCGCACCCTGCGGGACACCGCGTTGAATGTTTATTTTTTCTGAGAGAACGTCCTCTGTTCTAACTTGAGTTGTTCTGTTAGTTAAGAAATTATTAAGCCAGCGAATGATGGTTGTTGGTAAGTTTAATGAATAGAGCTTGTATAGGAGACGGTATCAAACGCCGAGGTCAAGTCCATGAAGACCGCTGCAGCTTTTTTGCCTTTATTCAATGCTCTCTGGACGTCCGTGGTGATTCTGATGAGCTGATCTATGGTGGAAATTTTAGTACGAAATCCTGCCTGGCTGTTAGTGATTAAGTGTTTTTCTTCTAAGTATTGGTTTAATCTTTTGGTAATGACTGCTTAAGCATCTCGAAATATATATTTGCGCCGTAAAAGTAACAACCGTCAGAAAGAGTGCTTCAATTATGCACTTGATCAACTCAGGCATGGAACGTAATGACAGAGTACTGTCATTACAGAATGAACTTAAGCACATAGTTGTATATTTTACGTAAATTGTTAAACCTATTGTTTTATGACTCAATCGGAATTGAAATTACACACGTTTGAGCACCATCTATGAGCGTTGAGATGAACTACATTTGAATTTTGAAAAATCTTAATGAATGAAAAACGAATCATAAATTATAAGTACAAAGAAAAAATAATTTTAAAAGCAAAAAAAAAAGGTTTACTACTGTTCATTCAGCAATAGCTGAGCCACATGTGCACAAATTCTATATAGACTAGGTTCTGTTTACTTTTTTTTTTCATTACACAGACTAAAATATCATCATGGTATAACACTAATACGGCGAAAGTAACTACAGTACATCTTTAAGACAACTGCACAAAATTACGTACAACACACACTTTTGTCTTATTTTCTAAACCACTTTAAAGGTCACACAATTTTCAGAAAGTCTTTGGTTCACGCATCTGATTAGTAACTCTACTCAGAGGGGGCCAAAGAGCGAGATTTCATGAAAACAGTTGTCATTGGTTCGAACGCGCGTGACGTCACTATACGGACCGATGAGTGTGTGCTTGTAGCGAGGGCATATGGAAGTCCATAATAACGATGGATATAAAATAACTTTTGCACCTGATAATTATTTGGTTATGAAAAAAGATACTTTTTTTAAACTTCCATGTTTCTAATAATGAGTTTAGATTATAATTAAACTGCATAAAAATAAACAACGTATTCTAAATAGTAAGACAAATATTTCTGTTAACTTTATTTTAAAGGAAATCTCATGTGACTCTAACAAAATTGATTTTAGAACCTTAATATCAACTTTAGAAATATTTCATTGCAAAAGAGAGATAGATAGGGTAATGGTGATAGTGTTATTTCAGTTAAGAATAAACATATCTGTACTTCCTTTCGGCAAATATTTGTGACCTAGGCTATTAAGTTTACGATCAATGTGGATGCTATTTTTTAAATCTCTCTCTCTCTCTCTCACACACACACACACACACGCCCGCAAACACATAAGCGAAGGTGTTATTTAAGTATTACGTAAATTTTTAAGGGGTTCAAGTTTTGTTTATATTATCTGACAATAGGGGAGGAGGATCAGAAAAACTTTGGTAAACTTTATTTTTATATGGGTCAGTCTAGTAACTTTGGACTTCGGCTCGTCACGATTCGCTTTTAGCTGTTAAAATCCACACCCATGCCCCTGCCGGGACTCGAACCCGGGACCTTCGAGGGAGGAGGATCAGAGCAATATGATTACGTAAGATTCACTTAAAATTATATTAGTGTAGATTTAAAGATTGAAACTTTTTTGGTCTTCAAAATAACGATAAGAATTGAATTGAATTTATTTTTCAGTCTTTCAGGATCTAAGGCTCAGGCCAATAACGATAAGAAATTTGACATGTCTTTCATAAGCACGAGACTATCTCCTTATTTTTGCTTACTAGGGCGGTCTAAATAATTAAAATGAACTTAAGTAATACTTGTGCGCTATCATAGTACAAATTAGCCTACAAATATACAGGCCCGCAGCCACGCGGAAGGGGTCCTCCCCACGGAATATTTTCTTGGTCCCACTACACCTTAAAATCTAATTTAATGTGTGTAAAAGGTGATAAAACAGGGATTCCGGCTTTCCCCCTGTCGGGGGTATCACCCCCAAAACTGAGAACCCTTGCGATCAAAAATCAATAGAAAGCGTGTAAAACTCTACTTAGACCCTCCCAACTTTGACTTTACACCCCCATCTAAACTGAAAACAATCTTGGCGGAATCGCTGAGGTAAAAATATATTGTATAATATCATGACCCCAACAATATCTCAGTAGCTTCCCCTCCACCTGCAGTTTGGCTGACAACGAGTCTGTTTTTAAGTTGAAACAGCACAGTTATTATGATTACTCATTGTTTAAATAAAACAGAGATCACAAAGAAAACATCAGAGTTATTTCATATCCCTTCAAAACTAACACACTGAACACGAATGTAACACAATAACTAAAAAGCTAAAACTTAACTTACTAGGGTACGCTAAAAACGCGTGCTAGCAAACGAATTTCTTGGGGTCCGTATCGTGACGTCATGGCAAAACTCTCCATAGATGGCTCAATCGGTTACTCATCCACGAATGGCACATCTAATATGTTCTACTTACCTTGAACTCTACTGGTGGAAAGAACTGCGCGATAAAGATCGCGTAAGCGAGAATTTATTTTCCACATACGGGTTTCGTTTTCAGAGACTAATCACCGGTAGTAATATTATTATTCGTCGTCATGGGCCCCAATACGATAATAGAGTATAAAAATTAATAAAATAGCGTTGAATGTGTAACGGTAAAGTGGAAGGCAAGTTCATCATAAAACAAATTTCTTTGTTGATACTAGATCTTCTTGCCATACCTGCACCAATTTACTTTGATCAGAGATCCTTGTTTGAGGTGTCTTTTTTTATTGTTATAATAGTATATAGAATATACTTTCTACTAACAAGGGAGGGTCTCCAACTCAAAATTGAATTCGGACATGCAACCACGCTCATTTACTAAATCGAGGTCGAAAAAGACGAATCTGAAACCTAATTTCGCAAATGTTCGTATCGTTCGTCTTTTTCGACCTCGATTTAGTAAGTGAGCGTGGTTTCATGTTCTAATTCAATTTTGAGTTGGAGACCCTCCCTTGTAAGTGTCTGATAATTAATTTTATAGTAACTTATTAGACTAATATCTTTTTATTAGATACACAACACAATCGAACTTGCCGCAAGCATTTTCGCCAGTCCCAACCGTTAAGAATCGGTAGATGACTTTCAAAATGTTCCTGGCAGCTTTGGGATATCAGAATAAACGGTTGGGATTTCCTAGTCAAGTGAGTGATGTAAACGGTTGGGATATGAAAATGCAATATATAAATCCATTGCTATATTAAACACGCAGAACAACTTAAGAAACAAAGTTTCACACGAGGAAAGCGCGGTAATCATTATACTATAAACGTTTTAGGATCTAAACAGCTATATCCTTGAATTGTTGAAAGAGTTATCTTTATATGTCGACCACAGGAAAAGAACGTTCTTTGCCAAGCTTTTGCTAAATTGAGATAGGAGTGCCATCTATTTGCTCTTTGAAAGGTCCTTTAAACCATTTCATGCAAGAAGGTATAATCCGTAAATCTTTAGCCGGTCGTGCGTTCTGCGGCGGTAGGCCAACGGCTCGAGGGTCCTGGCAAGGACATGGGTGTGGATTTTAATAGCCATGGGGCGAATCATGACGAGCCGAAGTCCAAAGTTACTAGACTGGCCCATATAAAAATAAAGTTTACCGTAAATCTTTATTTCATATGCTGGCTTACTTAATTTTGAGTATGAACTTTTAAAATGATCTATTAAGAAATCAATAAAAAGGACAAAGTACTTTTTTTTTATGTGGTCTTTATATACAATATATATTAGTATTTGGCAAATGCATTGTGGAAATAATTAATTCTGAGTAAAGAAACAGTAGCTACAAGACTTCTGAGATTTCGACTTCCTCGATGCTTTTGTACACGGCACTGATTTTTATTTATTCCTAATAAATACAAATATAGCCCGGAAACCATGTTAGATTACAGAATAACAATAATCACGAAGAAAAATTGAGACTGCTGTGAAAGTTATATTCGGTATTTGCCTCATTGGACTGAGGAAACGCAAAGAAAACCTGTCAAAATTGCAGACGTAGAGATTCGAAACCTGGACGTTCCAAACGCCTAGCCAAACGCTCTACTATTGAGAGGTTTCGGAAAGAACAAAGCAAGCAGTATTTACAACTTTAATGAAGGTACCAATACGGCAGGGCATTTGTCTAACAGAACTGAGAAAATCAGAAATACTGTAAGAATTAATGACATACAGGCCGAAAGATCTGAAACTTTCGTGAAAAAATAGGAAAATGTGATCAGGGTTGTATATTAGATGAAACAGGAAACATTAATGTTCATCGTTGCGATTACGTTTCCTGTTTGGTTTAGTATTACATTAGCTCCAAAGAAAATCTGTTTAATATAATCATGCAGTTACATTTTGTCCTATGTTTTCGTTGGTGTACATAAAGTCCTGCAGGAAACTAAAACTCTATATCTTGAAAACTATTAAGTATATTAACAAAAAAGAATTGTGTGTACTTACAGCAATGTTCAAAGTTTTATTTCTGCTTGTTGAAGTTCATCGCCAAATTTCCTGTTGTGCACAGTTCACGTCCAAACACTGTTGCATTTTTTTTTTTGGAAAACCGAGAATAGCGTGCTGACGGTGTTCCTCTGGGATATTCAGAATTACATCACCTATTTTGTTCTTCAGGTCGTTCAGATTAGCTGGTTTCTGTGAATACACCTCGGTCTTTACAAGTACAAGTCTGGTGATCTGGCAGGCCAATGTGTGGGTCTTCTTCCGCCAATCCATCTCTCTTGAAATTGGTCATTAAGAAACTAACGAACTTTAAGGACAAAATGTCCCATCTTGTTGGATGTGGACCTCATTGATGATGCGTAACTTTTGAAGTTCTGGCACGTGGAATGCCTCTAGCATGTTCAGATAGCTGTTGCCATTTACCGTGTCTCCCTCGAAGAGAAATAGGCCAATGATGTGGTTCATTGAAGGCGCACACCACACATTAATTTTGGGAGTACCCTCCCATTTGCATCTCGAAGTCATGTGGATCTTCCGCCCCCCCCCCCCAATTCGGCAGTTGTGCCTATTCACTTTTCCGGATACATAAAACGTTGCCTCATTTGAAAACAGAATCAGAGATATTAAATCACGATCATGTGCGTTCACCGTCAGTACGATTCTCGATTTTCCAAAAAGACTACAACAGTATTTGGATGTGAATGGTGCACAACTGGAGGTTTGGCGATGAACTTCAACGAGCAGAAATAAAACTTTGAACATTGCTCTAAGTACACACAAAATGTTTTGTTCATATACTTAATAGTTTTCAAGTTATAGAGTTTTAGTTTCCTTCATGACTTTTTGGACACCCCTGAGCTTAATGTGCAATTTAGAGGAGGATCCGCAGAATAAAGTACCATAATTTGTGTGAGCGTACACTAACACATAATGTAGGGCTCGTAATGTACGTGTAGCAACGAGTTTGCAGATTCTTTAAGTGTGATATTTTTTTAAAAATATAATCATACAACTTAGAAAATAAGTTATTAGTAACTATTAATACAATTTCCTTACTTCAAGCTGTTCACAGTTCTAACAGGATTGTCATATTTATGAGGAACTGATCGTGGGGTTCCGGGTTCGACTCTCAGCACTGCCAAGGGATTTTTTCCAACGCGAGAGGGTCTGGAACGGTGCCCTCCCAGCATCGTAATGCAATTGGGGAGCTGCTGTTTCGGCTTTCCTCTCCCAACACGCCTGTTTTGCGTGGGAGCAGTAGGTCAACTCCTTCCTCCGGAAAAGGCCTGATCCAGTAGTGGATTGAATGCGGCTGTGAATTATTATATTTATCAACAAGAAACATAAAAACACGTCTATAATTGAAGACCTGAATTGCAAAACATCCCAAGTCCACCGGAGCATTCTTTTTGGGAGGAACAAAAAACAGTCCAAGGACTTGGTATGTTATTCTATTCAGCTGAAATGATTTTGTATTAAAAAAGAGGCTTTTTAGTTGAAGTTTGGATATAATATTATGCAAGTGGATAGCGATTGGAACATAGATGCCGACATACAGAAAAATAAAAATACGAAAAAAGTGGCTTTGGCATGTTTTGCAATTCAGGTCTTCAATTTGGTTTCTCGTAAAATAGACATTTCAAAAGTACACGGTTAAGGGTATTATTTAAATGAGAAACATATTAAATTTCCGCTGCATTGCATTTGCCCATCGTAATGCATTAGCTATATGACATTGGTTGTAAGCTGGAATCGATTTAGTCGTGCAACTATTTTGTTACAGGGCATGATAATAAAGATTATAACTATTCGTTATTAATCAAATCATATTAGCTGCCCCGTATACTAAAAACAAAGCAGTTTCTCTTTTCAAAGTAGCATGAAAAATAAAAAAAATAAAAATCAGAGTACATTTTTTTCGTTTTTTTAAACAATACCATCTTCAGTACATATTTGTTACAAGAACGAGCTATTTAAGTATATCAAGACAATGTTTGATGCCCTTGAATGAAAAAGTTCTTCAAAATGGTAATGAGAAATTAAAAAGAAAATTGTTTTTCCACCAATTTTTGCGCTAATCATTTTTACGGGAATTCTTCATTATTAAATTCTACTTCAAATTTGGGTTTAAATGACATGATTTGTCAGAATGTTTTTAATCTGGTAAACAAGATTAAACCTTTTCTTAAAGTACGTTTGCACTTCATGCACTCAGTCATACAGCACGCTAGTTCCCATGCAAAAGTTGATAAAGAGAAGCTAACCTCAGATCTAGCTTCAAATACAATCCGGCATTTAATGTGGTAAGGGTCCTTTCAACATGTGATAATCAAATCTGAAGTCACTTTCTTTGTATCTGCTTGATTCAGACACTAGCGTGCCATAGAAGCCGAGAACATATAGTGCAAGAACTAGTGTAAAGGCATGCGCGGATTTAGGAGAGAGACCCTGGGGCGGGGGGCACGAGAGAGACTCTGGGGGGGGGAGGCAACACTTTAAAAGCTATCGTTTAGAATGAAAAAATTAATGTCATTCACCCCCATAAATCCGCCCATGTATAAAGGGTACGTTTAGCCCTACAATATTAAAATTGCGTCATAAATCAAGGTGTCTGAACCCAAATCTGAAGCCCAGATATTTTCTTCCTGCTGCCCTAGTTCCTGAGACAGATAGAGACTTTTAATACACCCTATATTTATAGGGCTGTAGATTGATATAGGCAGGGAGGGGTTTGTCAGGTACTGTGTATTTTTAAGAACGTAAGTGATAAACAAACCATGGCGCTATAGTTGCTCTACAATTTCAGTAAGTGAGCAAGTTCCTGATATCTGGATTGTTTGTTTATTCATCCTTATTTTTACAAAGATTGTACATGTGTAAATATATTTCTCTGATTGCAAATTTGAACGAGTTTAGGTTTTCACCGGGAAAATAGTTTTTATTGAAGTTAAGTATAATGAGCTACTTAAACCTTCATATAACTGTATTATTTGATATTAACAAGTAATATATTTGATGCCCGATAGATGACAGCAAAAACAGTTTAACTTTCCAGGTGAAAGACGTTTTTGAGTTATGGTTATTTTTTAAGAATTTTACATTATTTTCATATAGTTTTATTATTTACAAGTAATTTCATTTGTGTGTGTTGTTTCAAACGTATATTAAATATTTAAAACGTAGTAAAATTAACTATTTTATGTATGGTTTGGTGTTACCGGTATATCAATCGGTGGGGGGGGGGGGTGCGTCTAGGAATTACAAAAAAATTATAAATATTAATAGTACTTCCGGTGATTAGTCTCTGAGAACGAAACTCCTATATGGAAAATAATTTCTCGCATCGCTACACTCAGTGTTGCCACACGGGAAAAATAAATATCGAAAAATTGGTGATTGAAACATTCAGGGAAAAATCGGAAGTTTACACACATGTATATGCTCTTTTACATTTGATATTTTTTAATAATCTTTTCCCGAAGTGCAACAGAAATTAATGTCAAATACAGCGTAACAGGCGAGAAATGTCCCTTTGGAACTATCCCCGGAAGTTAGGTTCATTGTCGTTCTGGTTGTTGTATTTACTACCGTATTTTATTTTCTTCTCTTTGACATCGTTAACTTTACTTGGTGTATTTATTCACTTGATGCGTCAGTCATTATAAAGATATTTGAAAGTAGAATATGAGAAAAATTCCGAGGTTGAATTTGATTCAGTTTTATTTCTGGCCTGTAGGCATCGGCTCAGGTCGGCATAGGGGAGAGGAAATACTTCGGGAAGGTGTGGGACAGGGCCTATGTTGAAGGTACCATTCCGGCATTTGCCTGCTCTTACTGAAGAAAAATCCTGGGAAAACCTGTCAGGATAGTCGGCCGCTGAGATCGAACGGACGACCTCCCGAATTCTACGTCAACGCTCTACAACTGAGCTACGGTGGCTCAATAAAAATTGTCCGAAGTATAGCCGTATTCGCATAAATTAATTTCAAGAATATAATATGACGTTCGTGTACTAAAGAATATATGACAGATTCAACACTAATGTCCAGTAAGTCGAGATATATCGCACTTTTGCAGGAAAAGTGTCACAACTCAAATTTTTCAATTTTCGTTTTTCTTTTCTGGGGCCTTAAAACCATTAGAGAACCATCCTCTTTCTTTGACAAAAATGCCACAAATCACATCAGCCGCCAGAAGATAGGATAAGTGTTCGACCTATTTTTTGTGTAGCTTCTCAAAAAAGAAGTCATTTTTTATCTTCTCCTGTAAAAATATAATTTTGTGTGTTGTGATAATTTTTGTGCAAACGTGCGATGAAATACGTATTTTTGTTCAGTTGCTTTCACTTTGAAAGAAATCGGAAAGTCTGTTAACCTTGCTTCTACTGGCCGATCGATTCTATTATTTCTAATCGACAAATCATGTAGTTCCCTATCTTCATTTCTCCCTGAATTAGCAGATACTAGTAGTAGATTCGTAACTAAGTTGCACATAACTTGCTCTCAGATACTATGACGTTCCTAAAACAATTAACGGTCAAAAAGCGCAAGGGGATCTACTGGTTGGGTAAAGGTTTCGGTCAGCGTTTCGTTCACTGATATTTCCCACTTATTGGCACACCCTGTCCCCCAATCGACGGTCTGACCGTGTTTACCAACGATAAACAGACATGATGAAACCCGCTGCCTAGCCTCTCCTGAACCGCCTTACAGAGCAGCTTTGGCGGCAACTGCTATTGAACCTCCAGCGGTCCGCTTCGTTAGTGGCGTTTTGCTTATAATCGGAAGCGAGCGGAGCCACGGTGTCCCAGCTGGTGCCGAGCATTGACAATATACAATTTGATGACAAACGTCTCAAAAGAATAGAAAGGGAAATAAAAAAAAACAATTTCAAGTCTGCGATTGAGCCATTAGATTATTCGCGCCTTAAAAGGCATTTCAAAAATGACCCAGATCAGTTTGAGCAGTTTGCTCAATACGAATACGCCGCACGTCAGCATTTGAGAAAAGCGAAAGTCACAAAACAGGATATTAAATCTGCTTCTATTTCTTGCTCTTCTGTGTTGCCTCGTACTTCATCGAATTTATCGATAGGTTCATCACCTGATTCCTTCAGTACCAATGACACTGAATTACCAATGGATGTTAAAGGCTACCAGCTGCCCAAGAAAACTGCCAAACCTTCAAATATTGATGGTCATTCTCCACCAATCTCCACAGCAAATTCGTATCAATCATTTAATCCTGAAATGTCTGAGGGTTTTCCTTCTCAGTCAGAACATGTAAATTCAAATTCTGTCAGATCTTCAAAACAAAGACCCCAGCCGTATTCATTTATGGTACCAAAAATCGCTATTCTTTTCGTAAAAGTTTGTCAGCCACATGCACTGACCGTCCGGTTATACATCACACCTCTGATTACGTCAAATTTCAAACTAAGTCTGATTTTGACAAAATTCAAACATATTGTCTGCAGCAGAAACTTCAATTTGCTGCTGAAAATAAGAAAAACGATAGTCCGCTTAAAGTGGTCATTCGTAAATTGTCAATTGATATTCCTGTAGAAGAAATTTCTGCTGATCTCACAATTCAAGGTTTCTCAGTCATTTCTGTTAGTCAGCTTCACGGAAAAGACAAAACATCGCAAAAGAAAATTCAATATCCGCTTTTCTTAGTCACTCTAAGTAAAGAAAATCTTTCTTCTGATATTCTCAAAATGAGATATTTACTTCATAATTCTGTTCAAGTTGAATTGTATAGAGGACCAACTGCTATACAGTGCTTCAAATGTCAGCGCATAGGACATGTACAAACGTCGTGCTTTAATCTTCCAAGATGCCTCAAATGTGCTTCAAATTATCTGACTTCTGAATGTTCTAAGAAAACCAGAGAAGAAGAGGTCCACTGTGGAGGCCCTCATCCAGCGAATTACCGTGAATGTCCTATTCTACAAAAATAATAAGAAAGCGCCAAGCCGAAACAAAAAAGATCAGAGAGGATTCTGCCAGAAATTCTTCTCAGGTAGTCCAAAAATCTTATGCAAAGACTGCATCATCATCTTCTAAGACTGACTTTAGTGAATCACTTAAGGATTTCTTTAAAAAAAATAAAGATTTTTCTTCCAGCGATCTCCTTGACACTCTTAATCAAGATTTTAATCGATTCAGTTCTACAGAAAACATCATAGACAAAATTGCTATTGTGATTGACATTTTACAGACAATTTTCTCAGCAATTCAAAAATAAACATGTAAACCTTCAATTTCTAAAATTCATGATACATTACAACCATCACCATCTACTGTGATTCAAGTTCACCGGCAATACTTCAAACATCTCCTTCCTCTTCTTGCATTTGTTGTCATAGCAACTGTTCCTATAAAAAATATATTTTTGTACACTTCAGATACACTCCCAGGACTGCGACAGTGGCGTCCTGCACACTTCTTTTACTTCTCTTCATTCAAGTCATTTTACTTCAAATTGAAGTCATGGGCTAACGCTCGACACTTCTCCTTTCATAAAACCGCCCAATTATCTGACTGACTGCCTTCCTGTTTGTTAGTGGAATCGCAGCTCTAATTAGTTCCCTGCTGAAGACTTTTAATCTAAATTCTATTGCCTTACGTAAGTCATCAAGCTAAATACGTACGAATTCTGTAAACATATATAGAAAAAAACTACTTCACCGCTTAAAATCTTCTTCAGAACAACCTGTAACGAACGCTGTACCGAACGAACCTCAATGTGAATCTCACATTTCTCAGAAAAGTGTCATGTAATTAAAAGTCTCGCGTGTTCGTTGCTGGAAAATACATGTGTTTTTCTCAAGAGAAAATCACTGGTTCCTTATATAGACTATAATTGCCTATTTATGAGCCTTGTTCTCCACGGGGGAATTTGCATAGTCATAAATCTTTAATAGTGTTGCTTTAAATATAATGGTCCTTCATAGGAAGCTTGATTAGGATTCTAGCAGGTCGGTCTATTTGAACACGGAGAACAATAATTGCTTTGCACTGGCTTTGTTTCAACCAATTTTTTTATAATTATCATATTATTTCCTGCTAGCAAACTACATTTCCCACGTAAACTACAACAATGTAAACAGGCTTGTTTTTTGTTATACTTTCCGTACGCATATATGAGAAAAAGCATTCTAAGTGACAAGAAACTAATAATATATTATAGAGAGTGACACACGCCTATTATTTCTAGATAGTCTCAGGACTGAAACAGAAACACTAAGATAGTCGGGCCCCTCCAAGGAACGCCCCAGTGTGTGGATCACCATCATGATACCGTCATCCTCTGCATGCTGTTAAGTAGGAACTACATTAAAACATAGGAATCAGGTAATACTAGAGGTTTCTATCTACTCAAGACATTAACAACAACATCGGAGATAGGGAAAGGTGAAAAAAGATGATAGGGAAGCACGGAAAGATTTGTCTTTGATAGAGGGGGGAAAAGTCGGTGATGCCGGTAAAAAAACATAAATCGGTGATATAACCTGAAACCCAGATTGTTAGTACAGCAGATAAAAAACTCCACAAAAACGACAAGGGTGGAGAAAACCCGCTGTCGGAGACTGTTAGTAGGTATGATTTTCTTGTAAGGTTCTAAACTAGTTGGAATAAGGTGCTATTACTAAAGGTGAGACATTTAGTACAATATGACGTTTATGGCAGACGTCATAGTAGATTATGACGTCTATGGCAGAGCGGATGACTCCAAAATCACGTGCTCTGAACAAAAATCCATTAGTTTTAGCGCAGCCAGAAATGGGAAAGCGTGATAAGTCTATCTATGATGAGGTCTATGTTATGAGGTAGGTGAGGATAAGTATATATACAAGGCGTTGGAGGTGAATCCGGAATGTGTATAGGCAGTAGTGATGGGGAAACAGATACGGCAACCTTGGATCAGGGCGCCTTCTCCGTTCGCTCGGTCATCGAGGCATAACTGTGTATTCGACGGCTGGCGAGCACAAAACGATGAGCCGGGAATACGATCGTCGGACGGCGACACTCGAATCTCTTCGCGCTGGAAAACACCAAAAGAAATCATCGTCTGATTTGGGTACAGCAAGAGCCAAGTTTATGACATTGCTCGGAAGTTTAGAGAATCGGAGCATCCGGAACTTGTTACTGCTGCCACAAACAACACAAGAAGCGATCAGATCGGAGAAAATCGTGGACGAAGCATGCATATCCTGGCGACGGAAATAGGCGTGGCCACATCGACAGTCCCTTTGGCTGCGCATGAGGACCTGCAGTGGAAATCATTTGTGTTCCGAAACAGTCACTTGTTGACTGAACAAAACAAAATGGACAGTAAACTGAAAGCGCAAGCTCTCCTCAACGACATCAAGCACTATAGTGCTGGCTTCCTGAGATTCTTCTCAGACGAGAAGAACTTTATCCAAGACCGGAAGGTCAACCGTCAAAACGATCGCTGGATCTGCCAAGATGTTGCTGATGTGCCTGCTGTTATGCACACCAAATTCCCGTCGGCTGTGATGGTGTTGGGAGACGTCATGCCATCACACTTCTTCGAGGCAGGCCTGAAAGAGACGGTGGTGAAGTCGTAGATAGAAGAGGTCGCTGCCGGCAGGGAATACATCTTTCAGCAAGACTCCGCTCCCGCTCATAAGGCCCGGAGGACGCAGGCGTGGCTCTTCAGCAGCTTCCATTACCACTGGTCCCCAGACTTGTGGCCCCCCAACAGTCCTGACAGCACCTCCCTAGACTATTACGTGTGGGTCGTGGTTGAAGCAAAGGTGGACGCAACGCATCGCAACACTAAGGATGCTCTACGCGCAGCGATCAGGGACGTGATGCTCCAGATGGACCGAGATGAACTGAAGTTGGCGTGTAGCCGATTCCGGAGCAGGCTTGAGAAGGTTGTAGTGAATAATTTGATTAGGTCTGTTCTGAACTTTCTTTATACAAAGTTTGGTGCCAATACACTTATTTTTTTTAATAGGCAATGTTTTCTTCTGTATGGTCAATTTTCCGGATTTACCTCGAAGGCCCTGTATATATATTGTTGAATGGTAAATAACACCTAATGCTAAAAGGTAAATGTAAATAGAGAAGTTGCAGTAAAATATCTAATTTCACAGACAGTGATTCAGCATTGATTTGGTACTCTTTCAAGATCTTGAAGGTCGTTGAAGTACTCGAAAATCCATCTTCCCTGTTGGCCCATGATCCCAAATTCGAAAGTGTACCAAATCAATATGTCATTAAAGATTCCAATTTTTTTTTTAGAATTTATAGATTACAAAGTCTGACAAAATTTCTACTTTGCATTCCCTTTTGTCTTCAAAACAAAGTTATCAATCAGATACATAGATCCGGTTAGGAATGTCTCATGGTTCCGCAACAAAGACGTATAACCTTTCACTTCAGAAAGTATTCTTTTTGAATATGAAGTCACAGGTGCTTAAAATTGTTAAAGTGTGTTTTCAATGCCAGGTAATGAAACCAAATACGGGAAAGAAAATATGGGATTTACAAATGCATCAAATTCAAGACCCCCCGTTCAGCTATATTTTTGCAGATGTTTTTGGCCCGGTTCAACCCGCAAACCGATCGTTTCGTCACATCGTCAATGTCATCGACTTGACCACCCGTTTCGCAATCAGTGTCCCACTAAAATCCAACGATGCCAAATCGATTGCAGACGCTCTGGTCAAGTTTGTATTTGTCCGTTTTGGTCTACCACTAAAAATTTCTTGACCGCGGATCAACAAATACAGCAGGTATCATGCACAAGACTGAAGATCGAGTTAAAGTATTCTGACGTGCTTCCGCACGAAACTATAGGTGTTGTTGAACGTTATCACCAGTCCCTTGTCCGTTTGTTATCGCCCTATATAATGAATATCAAACAGGATTGGAGTCTTTACCTGCCCATCGTAACGTTCTCATACAACTTTATGCAACATGGCTTCAGTCCATTCACGCTCTTACATGGGTATGTACCACGCTTACCTCTGGACCTACAGTTAGGTTCACATACAGATCAGATGTCAAACCAACAGCGCTTACAAACTATGGACATAGCCCGTGCCCAGGCATACGATAATCTCTGTCAATCACTTGAGATTCAGAAACGATATTTCATGAAACATTCTCGTCAGCGCGAATATCACCCCGGACAAAAAATTGTTCTTTTAAATTGTACACCAAAAAGTGGTATTTCGATTTTTCTTTCTTTGTTCTATTCGATCCCCGCGATCATTGTTCGGAAAACCAATCCTAATAGATACTTAATACGATACGACGACTCCGTTCGCAAGCGTAAAAAGGAGGATACAGTTAATATTTCCCGGATTCGACCCTTCGTGGCCCCCTCTAGCCATTCCGGTGAGGCCGCCACTGGTCACCACGACACCGCTTCTCCTCCTCCTCAACGCTTAGCAACACGAAAGAAAAGACCCAGACTTGACTTGAATTCAGACAATGTGTGAATTTCACCTAGAATTATGATTCTTTTTCCCGAATTTAACAGATAAGTATGGTGGTCACTCACTCTGTTCCACGGCCTCCATTACAATGATGTGGCGATCGCAACCACATACACAAAAGAAAGATTTTATGTTATCTTACTGTTAGTCTCGGTAGCCGCTACTTACTCTTGTAATATTAGAATAAATTTTGGGTTAAGCTCGTTTGTGTCCTTAACCGGCCCCGCTTATTCTACAAGTTTCGATGAAGAGTTTTGTTCACCTCCAGCTGCATCTATAGCTGCCTACCCACTCGCTTCTAGAAGTATTGCTTGCCGCGTGAACATTTGCTTCCTAATTCCGACGCTAGAGGCAGCACAATACATCCGTTTTAGTCAGTAACTCTTGAGTATTGGTTAAAGGGAAAGCTGAATATTTCGAAGAGTTTTAGAAAAGAATGGTGCACAATTGTTGCGTACCATTCTGTAAGGCAAGTCGGAATACAGTGCAGTATCATTTCACGAAATTCCAGCAGACAATGAAGAACGTAAAAAGTAATTACGTGTTATATCCAGAGAAGGTGAGAAGAAAGGAAGCAAGTGGATTCCGTCCGATTATTCTATTATTACACGAATATAGGGGAAAAGCATACAAGCAAAGTATTTCGGTTCCCAAATAAAGTTAAACCGCTGTCCAGGAAAGTTTTTAAATTGTAAACCGACAATTGCAATGTAAACATTATATTCATTTATTTTATTTGGAGGTAGGCAGTTGTGTATGACTTGGATTGTTTTCTCCTGCACAGTGCCTATAGAAAATTTACGATTAAAAATGAGATCATCGAAAAAGTAAACAAATTTAAATACTTAGTAGCATATGTAACAAGCAGAATCTAGGTCAACGAAATAATAAGAGAGACAGGAGGAACATCTAAAGCAATGGAAATCCTCAGTAATAGTTTCGGTTTATAGAAAGGCTATAATTCTGACTGTAATATCTGGTGTAGTAAAAAGTAATCCATTATTTTGCCAATAGATGGCTTCAGTGATCTGTATCTCGCGTTGTATAAGTCCGATCGGGTTCAACGAGATGGCGTTCAAACGATGAGATTGC
>JAGDQP010003369.1:0-12308 GCA_022664845.1 Lepisma saccharinum
ACATAGTAATAAAAGACAATATAGGGAAAAGACAATCCTATTCGATAATAATAAAATAGAAACATACTCAGTACGTAAAAATTAACGGGTAGTGAAATGAGAAAAACATTTTCGCTATATTTACCACAGTGTAGTGGTTAGCGAGTTAGCTTTCTGTGCAGAAGATTATGAGTTCGAATCCCCAAATTTCTATTTATTTTTTTAAGCGAACACATTTAGAAATATCACATTTGTTCTTCTCCCATAACTAACCATTCTATTTGTAATTGCAGTGAAATATATTTTTAGTTTGTAAATTAACTGCTTTAAACTCGATAATGTTATTCATAATGTTTAGAAGTCTTTAGGAAAATTCAAATTGGTTTTAGTGGCTTCTATATTGCGGTCAATCATGTATTACTTTTTTATTTATCAAACATCAATTTAAGGCAGCAGAAAAAACAACGGTAATACACAGTAACCCATTCTAACCCGTAAGTTGAATAAGATCCAAACGCATTTTACAACGAGGAGCAGAAGCTCACAACTCGTTCTTTTCCTCGCGTCTCCAAATCAGTTTTGACAGTTTCTTACTAGATGGCTCTGTCTTTAGCATAGATTTGCACTCGTCCGAACTACAACTAGGTTCAAATTTTTTGAATCGAGAGTAGCTTCGAATCATCATTTTTGTATTTCGTTACTGTCATTCCTTTTCGCGTTATAATGTTGAATGGTTTTGCATTTTCATTACATTTTGTGTATTTTATTTTCGTTTCCTGTTGCTAGAGGTAAAAATAAGCAATTTGCTTGCCTGCCAATTGACAATATATGAAACAGGAAACTCTCACGTGTCCAACATATTTCTCAAGTTTTCAACAACTCTTGCGTATTAAACTCGTGAATCAGTTGCGGGACTACCTGTTAAGAGCAGGTTTATTGGGCGTAAACTACGGAATTGCTTAACTAAGAAGATACTCTTAAACACAACGTGCACATCATTTATAACAGAACATATTTTATTAGAGATGGACGACGCTAAAGCAAGGTAGTAAGACATATTTATTTCGGCAATGCAAACATGAAGGAAAGATATCATGTAATGAAAAATTAACAGGAAATATTTGTAGGATGATTTATTTCTCAATTTTGATATATTTATCCTTAATTTCGAAAGAAATTGTTTAAAAGGAAATACAAGTTTATAGTTTTAGGTCCCCTAAACCGCTTTACTTAAAAACGTGGATTATAGAATTCAGATTTTATTTAAGTCCTTCAGGAAATTTTTGCTCAAGCTATATGTAATATATAAGAGCATTACAAATACAGCGCTTGCCTGAGATATTTGACCAGAATTCTGATTAAGCCTTAGCATACAAATGTTAGCTTTTTCAAATACGAACTTTACTTGAATTTAAAAAAAAATTGAAAGAATTTTGCAAGTGTTAGAACTAAATAAATTTGTAACAGTAATGTTTGCATTCTGGCTTCCTAATAACAATCCAGAAAATGAGTAAGAAACTGATGTTAAATTTCAACAAGAAATCTTTTATATAACTTGAGCGATGGGAAACAAATTACACTTTAACGAACAGACAAAACTCCTTATACACTATTCATTTATCCTTTGTGTTTATTTCATGTATATAGAAGTCACATTCTTGAATGACATAGTTATAAATGAATTCATGAAAGTCGAATATTTTTAATATTGCGTGCTAAACACACAAGTTGATATAAGTGGTTTGAAGTCAGCGACTCCGCCATATTTTCATTTCGGGTGGGGGTGTAAAGTAAAAATTAACAGTGTGTAGGTGGAGTTTTGCACGGTTTCTACTGAGTTTTGGCCGAGAAGCTAACGCTCAGATGAGGATTAAAATAGTAACAACGACAGAAGTCGTCATCATAAGACAAGTCACTTGGGTTCTTACGTAACACGTGCATTGTAAATACAACGGTGAAACCACCGATTGCAAATTCCTGGCGTGGTGCAGTAGTAGTGCATACGAAATAAGAAAACCGCGTTCGAATCCAGGTGGGTTAAGATTTTTTCTTTCAAAATATATTTTTATATGTTCATATTTATTATTAACAATTGCTTGAGAGGCTACTGAAAGCTAGGATGTATAAAAATAAACCAGGGCTGGATGCACACCGAGAGATTGAAGTGAGGTGTAAAAGGGGGACAAGGTGCGTCGGAAGTGAGCTGGTGCTGTTAACATTTTATTCCAGAAAGGTAGAAGCGCCTTCACAAATAAAATTAATTTTATCTTATACCCAATCCCTGTGCTCAACTGATGACGACTTCTGCCATTTTTACGAACTTAATCTTCGTGTCTAACGTTCTATCTCTTGCTCCATCAGTGCTACTTAAACAAATATTTACAGTAATGCTTCTACTTTCTGTAGGTCAGATCTCGCTCATTAACTGTCATTCTCTCCTTTCCTACTGAACGGCAGGTTCTAGAAAATATACTGTTGGATTTTTGTTAGATCCCTTACTAATTAATATACTAAGTTTGGTTACGATCTGAATTTTTGGCATCTCGATGTTTGGGTGTGAGTATCCTAAGAACATTTAGCAGAGAGTAATCTTGTTTAGAATTAGCACACGAATAGCATAGTTCTCAGTGGGTGCGAATTTCCACTCAACTTGTACTGAGATTAAGGTATGGATATTTGAGATAATTTAACAAGAAAAGTTCAATAAATTCCAATTTTCATAAATTTCATATTTGAATGGTAAGGGGAAAAACAAGGAATGTGACAAAAATGCTTTTCCGAGAAAAAACCTGGTTTAATGTTGAAAACCTCGTAAGAGACAATGGTTCGCCAATCTGCTTGCCGCTGTTTTCATGAACAGTTCTACGTTTCAGCACGAAAGGAATATTCCGTTTAATAGTAGGACGTTTCACCAACTGAAAAAGCACAGAACCCGAAAGAAACCGAAAATGGACATTACTTGTTTGCCCCCCTTACTCTTCATTTGTATTTTCCGAAGGAACTTCAGTTTGATTTTGAGGGGAAAAGTCCAAAATTCAATGTCAGGCAAATTAAAAGGGATGTATGATGAAATAGCATCCATTTTCCTATAAGTTAAGATTCCAGTGCTCTAAACATTATGAATACGATTCTAAATTCGAAAACATTTTTCATATGAAATATAAGATGATGGCTGGCATTCTGAAATCCAAGATAACTGCAACCCCAAAACGCCTATTTTGTTATTTCATGGTTCCATATGGCGCTGAATTCGATTCAGGAATAGAAAAAAAGTTGATTTTAAAATTCTAGAATAGTGCCATATCGAAATCGAAAACGTATTTATTCAACAAAAATATTCACAGGCATTACTGACGATTAAATCTCGATTGCTAGACGTTGATACATTTCTGAAGTTCAGTTGATTGAATACAAGTTTTTGAAAACGCAAAAGTAGCCATCACTATCTCAACTTCATTGTATCCATCTACTCTTGATTTATTCCTAAGTTCTAGAAGCTCATATTTTACACCAATGCATTACACCAATGCACTCACCAGCAAAACTCTACAATGTTGTCGAAATCTTTCCTTTAAAATTAGATTTCTTTACAAACTAAAGTGCATATCACGAATCTGAAATAGAATTTGGTAAAAGAAATAATGCACATCGTGAAAGTAAATATTTAAATTTCTCACAAAAAAACTATACATTGAAGTGCCAAATGAATTGACACTCCCACCCAGGTCCTCCTGTTGCCTTGATGACTGTGCTGTTCGCCTCGGCAGTTCGCCTGGATTTTGTCAGGTGTTCAAACTATATCTACTGAATGGCAAGTAACAGACAGCAGTGCATCTTAAGCGCGAATAGACTATTGGATTCCACATATTCTCAGAAACGTTGTAATGTCACACAGGCTGTTCCAGCGTAAGTGCGTAGACTCAACAGCAAACCAGGGGCCCGCGGCACCCTGTTGCAAAAAAGGGGGCTTACCCAAACTCATCGTGGCCAAACCTACCCTGGAGATAAGCCGATATTACGCCACAGGAGAAGGCACAAAACAAAAGAAGGAAGGACCTGAAGGGAAGGAGGGTACTACCCATCAGCACCCTGCTTCAGCCACATCAAAGACAGAACATACACTAGTCTAGTACACAAAGCATGCATGTAAGAAGCCCGAGAGAAGTGCCTAAATGCAAAAAGTTGGCAAAAACAGAAAGCTAAAACACGAGGAAAAGCATCCTCAAGAAAGGAGGGACGCAGGCGAGAATATCCAGCAGGAAAGCAGAACACAAAAGCTATTTTAGTGACCTAACGCAACTAGGCCCATAAAATAGTACAAGGCTCAACACAGCCGCACACTAGTTAATATTTAACACGAAAATTTAGATGTACAGAACTAATTTGACTACTCTCTAAAAAAAATGCTAATGCATTGGATCAAATATCAAACTTTAACTTCATCTGCAATTACTTTCTCACATATAAATAAATTAACACTTCGCAGGACTGAAATGTTGATAGCTAATGAATCTTTCCAGTAATACCACAGTGATGGTAATCTATCTACATCATAATGAAACACCTGACACAAGAAATATCTGGTAAAAAAATTAATTTATTTTTACTTAAAATGACAATCGCAAGGCAAAAGACTGATTGCTAAATTTTCTTGATAAAAAAAAAGTTTCCTAAGAGAATCTCTTGAACATCAAAATGAGAATTAACGATGCTGCCAATTTCACATAACAAAAGGGTAAATTAATGATATGCAGAAAAGCTCTGTCCAAGAACAGAGAATATATTTCACATACTTATTTTTTAAAAGGAAATATGTTACTTTTATATTCCAAAATGTGGTAGACATTCTATACTTCAGCCCAATTAAGTAAAAATTTCCACAATTACAGAAGAATAACATTTCTTTCAACGAAAAGATTTTTATTTACAATGTAGCTACTGGGTAACAATTTAGTTTGATAGTTTGAAAATGTTGCTAAAACATTTCGTATGTAATTTTTATCTTTAAACTGCATTCAGCGTAACCTTCAATACTGATAATACAAACATGGTCTACTAGGTTTGGATTAGGTATTAATTTACAATACGAGTTTCCATGAGCGAACTGACTTACGGTTTGCATACGTAACGAAGAAGCTTTAAACTTTGCAAAATACCAAAACAAAACATAGGGAAAACGTTGAATCTCACGGTTAACAAAAACGGACATGTTGCACAGATTTCGTGGAATTTTATATATACCAGTTTTCAGAAGAGCAAACAAAAATGCTGAATGGGAAAATAACGTGCATTCTAAAAGGTAGCAACAACGATAGTGCAAGGTAAAATATTCAACGTATTTGAGCCAAAATTTTAATCTGCTAAAATTTAGTTATCTGAACGTAGTTGGGTTTCTGGGAGAGAAAGAGGAATTTCAAGAAATTTAACATACATACCAGAATTTAGATAACCGACCTCCGATGCCTATCAAATTAAGCAGACGTTCTTATGGTGCACATCACTTCACAGAAAAAGCACACCAATATGAAAAAAACACTGCATTATTTGCCCACACTGAAATTATATGATTATTTATGTCAGAAAAACTAAGAAAAACCACTGAACGCCACCTTTAACACAACAAATCACCTCACACACTGATGAACACCACTTCACACAAACAAACTGCCATAAGGATGCTTCGTCTCGTCCACTCCCGGTCAAGGGTGTTAGACGCCAAACTGCAGCATTCGATTCACAGCATCTTTTATAAAAGATATAGAGAAACAGCTCCCAAAACTTGTAGTTATTTACTAGTCGATGATGCTCTATATATTAATAAACTTTCCGGACATTGGCTGCATTATCATATTGCTTTTATATAACTTTCGGAGGCAGCGTAAATTTTGAACAGCCTTTCCTACTCGACGACCATGTTTTAACTACTGACTGGCCTCTACCAATCAGAGAAGAGAATCAGACAACCGGAGCGAGAGGGGGTGTGGCTTAATTTCAGAACCAAAATTTCAACGAAAAATAAAACAACAATCAGATCTTTTTGTTTGTTTTTGAAGATTTTCAACGAAAGAAAAATTGTTGAAGAAAATAATGAAATAAAATATGCAAAGAAATATTCAGTAATAAAATGAAGAAACAATAAAGATAAAAATCCCGCCAAACAACAATGAAAGGGATGTTCTGTATGGATAATCTTCATTGTCATATGGACAAATAAAACTCCTTGAAGAAAGCTGAAGACGAAAAATATCACTGACAAAGCAGGAACAAAAAAGAAAAAGAAGGCACACAAAAAAGGGGAAATGGTAAAATATGTTGCGACCAAGCGGAACGGGTCGCTACAACGTCCTAATGGATTAAAGTCCACACAATTTACAAGTGCTCTTAAATTAATTATAATTACGCTTTTGTGTTGTGCATCTACACCCAGAACTTTGTTTTCGTAGAAGAGGCAGAAAAAGACTTTTTGCGGTGATTGCAGGAATTTTTCTTTATTTCTCGCAGTAACCGAAATGAACAACTATATTATTTGGAAATCCCTCTACAAACTGTAAGATTAGTACTGCAATCATACTTGTAATTAATCTGTTTACATTTAAAACAATAACTCAAATTAGTGCTCACTATTTAGACATTTGGAAAAGTTACTTGATATATCTCGTAATGTTTAAGATAAATGTCAGTATTTATCGTTATCGGCAGACAATCATCGAGAAACACCGAGTAGTTTCTTTTACCTTATTGGAAGGTCTCGGTTTTCAGTTTCGCTGTGATTTGTGCACACACGCAGAAATGTAAGAGGTCTTTCTTACCGTAACAAGTCTAATGCTGGTCAAGTATTTGCTGCCGCCATGTGTATCGCTTACATCACAGAAATATAATAACCTTCTTCTAATGTTTTACAGTTCATTTTTCCTTCATTTTTATTCCTATTTTACTACAACGCATGAAGTACTCATTCTGGTTTTAAAAAAACTCTTAAAAAGACTCTCCTCCACTTCAGCCATCCTGAATTATGATAACGAAAAAAAAATGCTGAAGTGGAATATATAAATTACACTAGTTATATTTGTAACGTAAAATATACTTATCCTTACGTAAAATATAATTTATGTCTAAAATAGACCTTTTGCATTCTGCCAACTGGAAATTGTCAGAAGTTTGGCTAATTAACTAGTTATAAGAACAATAGATTACTTTTTAATTTCATCATCTATATCACTATCTGTGAAAACTCAGGACTACTAAAATAATAATAGAATAATCTAGAAACATGTAGGCATTTTACACTGTTACCTTTCGAAAACTAAATCAAGGGTTAGACAATGATATTATAAATAAGATGAAAGTAATATTTATACATATAACGTTCTAATACATGTTCAGAATTGGACGCGTAATGTACATAACTAGTTTTAATATGGGTTGGGTTTACATATTGAAAGTGTAACTGCTCTCGAGCACATGCATTCATAGGATCTGTTGCTAAACCTTTCATGAGAATACAGTTTTAAGAAAAGATTTACTGTTTTTGAATTTAATACACAACACTTGCACTTTTCTGAGTGTCTATTCGTAATATAAAAAGGACCATTCTATAAACAATGCAAGGATACAAAAAAGAAACATACGAGGGTTGATCCAGAAATAAGGTTCCCATCAATTTTACAAATAGACAACATTGTTTATTCTCATAGCAATGTACATCGTTGGAAAGAAGACACTTTGCTCTATTTTTCGACATCGTCGCCATCTTTTTCTACGCATTTTTGTAGATGTTGCTCCAATTTCTGTATCCCAATGTCGTAGCACTCCGCCGCCAACCCGTTGAGGAAGCGTTTCACCTCGTCTTTGACTTCATCGTCGGTCCGGAAGCGTTGGCCACTCAAGTGTTTCTTTAACTTCGGGAACAAGTGATAATCGCCAGGCGCGAGGTCCGGACTGTACGGTGGGTGGGGCATGACAGTCCACCCAAAGTTTGTCAAAAGGTCCTGGGTTTGACGGGAGACGTGAGGTCGGGCGTTGTCGTGAAGCAGCGTTACACCGGCTGTCAGTCGTCCTCGCCGGCGGTTCTGGATAGCTCACCCGAGTATTCTTAGTGTTGAACAATAACTGTCTGAGTTGATTGTCGTCCCAGGTTCCATGAAATCGATCAAGAGTAATCCCTTACGATCCCAAAACACACTGGCCATGACTTTGCCAGCAGAAGGAGTTTGTTTGAACTTCTTTGCGACTGGTGACCCTGAGTGACGCCATTGTGTGGACCTTTGTTTCGTTTCGGAAGTGAAATGAAACACCCACGTTTCGTCCCCCGTAACAATAGATTCCAAAAATCCTTCCTTATCTTCTTGACACTTTTGAAGAAACTGTGTTCTCCTTGTGTTCTGCTGTAAACATACGCGGTACCCATCGAGCACAACACTTGTGATACCCCAATTCTTCAGTCAAAGCTCTGTCCACTGTACCGTAAGAACTCCCAGGAATCCGAGCAACAAGTTCACGGACGGTGATCCTCCTGTTTTGAAGCACTTCGCCTTGGACCATCTCAACAATCGCCTAAGAAACTGACGGTCTTCAAATCCGTTCTTCATTGTGGACGTCCTTCCGACCGGCACTAAACTCCCTGCACCACTTTCGGATGTGTTGAATGGACATACACTTGTTGCGATACACCTCTGTCAACTGACGATGAATATCCACGGGTGGAGTCCCTTTGACGTGCAAAAAGCGAATTACGGAACGAATCTCGCACTTGGCGGGAGCAACAATGGGAACCACCATCTCGGACGGCTGCTGAGCCAAGACTGAGAGGCGCAGCGAAGCGCGGCCGGGCGGAATCGAGAGTGGGGGAACAGCCGCGTAAAACGATGTTGCCCGATTTCGCCTCGCACCTTCCCGTGCGGCTGGAGCTCTTTCGGAACCTTATTTCTGGATCAATCCTCGTACATTCGGAAACTACAAAAAAATAATAACCCCGTTTTATATTAGAAAATAACTTTAGGGAGGGGAGGAGATGCGAACTGAAGACCCTTTATACCATAAGTCCAAAGTCTAACCTCTACGCCACGAGAACGTTGCGGTGAAACATCTTGATAAGTATTCATTGACGCACCGTTTATTTGACAGTCTTCACTTCGAAAGTTAAATGAGATTTTATAACTTTTTTCGCTCAATTCCGGGGAATATAATAGTTTCTGTCACATGATTATACAGCGCATGCATTATATCTGTAATCTTTGTTTGCGTAATGTTTCATTTGAGTGAACATTTTTCTATTTTCAGTTTCAGATAGTACTAAAGATATGGACTGTTTCGGTGAGCGAAAACAATTTCCCCTTTTTTCCTCTAAATTTCCCTGCGAATTTCCCTGTGTAGTCAAATTTCTGACCCTTTGACTTAGAAATTGTTCGACAATTTCTCAATTTTTAATTTTTTTCTTTCTATTTTCGTTATTTATTAATATTTTTGTGACAAAATTTCAGGAAATATTCATTTTTACATACTTTACAAGTATAACAATTAAGCGAACGTCAAAATCCAAGGTGAAAAATATTATTTGTCAAAAGCTGTCAAATAGAGACATACCAAAAAAGTTTTGAGCATGAGTGTACCTATTGTGTATTTTATACATAAAAGTTCTACATCGTTAAATTTTTGGACTTCGTGCTTTTGGTAAGACATACATGTTGCTTTCATTGTATATGAAGTGTGTTGCTGTAATATGTGTAGACTGTAGACGTGAACTTGTACCGCGAAATGCTTTTATTGAAGTTCGTCCTACTTATCTACCATTATTCTTTCAGCTAATTGATAGCTACCATGGATTGCAATGATAAAAAAGGATGTGAGAAAGTAGAATAGACACTTTCTACGTAAAATAAAATATGTGCTAAAAATAAATAGAAATTAAGACAAAAATACAGGGTTCCCACTGACCTCTACAGAAAGTACCGGATTGGCACCCTGGTCCCACATCTCTGCAAATAACTACTTAGCTGAACGTGTCAAATCGTCGCTCCAAACACAAATTGATGTAACTAAAAAATTGCAGTTTTATACATTCACGGTCAAAATTTGTATCCTCGAATGGTCTCTAGATGCTTGTGGAGTAACAAAGTGAATAGTCCTAGGTTCATTACAGATACATGTAAACTACAACATAAGCCCTAACTTTCAAAAAACAAGTGAGCACAGTTTGACATAAGTCACTCCGTGTTTGAAGCAACAAATTAAAAGTTAATCGTACATTCGAAATCGCATAATTTTATTTCATATTTAATGAGCTGTAGTTCATTAAGCCTAGTGTTAGGGACAGCGAAGCGAAGTTCTAGATCGAGGAGTGAATTCCATCTCTTCCAAAATAAATCCCTGGTTATATATTTTACAAATGTGGAACAGCGAAACAAAAAACTGTTTAGTATTAGTCGAAAGTTCTTGTTTACAATACTAAAAATCGTAATTCACAATACAAATTAAAAAGAAAAATATATTTCAATATGGAAACCCAGCCCATGATCTAGTTGCTACCTCAAATTTTTCCAAAGTTCTTCACGTCAGAAAACGTCAGCACTGCCAGAAGCATGTTATACAGGAACAAGAGTTTATGGCAAAATCGACGATTTGGAGGCCCCGTAAGAGAAAAGATGTTAAAGATAGGAATATGAGCTTTTGCCATTAAGGAGATATGGTAAATATGTGCAGATGTACAAAATTTCATATTCGTATCTCAAACTATGTTCTAGTTGTGGACTCCTGAAATTGCACATTTTAGGCTAACTGACTCACTCACACACTGACTGACTGACTCACTCACTCATCATATTGTTTAGGGTGTTTGGAGTAAGCTAGAAACATGAAATTTGGTATGAGGGTAGAGGATGATAAGTAGATAATGGAAAAATTCCGACATTTTGAAAATGTCGCCATCTTGGATTCAAAATGGCCGCCAAATCTAAAATTTCACAGAATACACAGCCTAAACGACTAAAGCTAGAACAGTGAAATTTGGTATGACACTACATCATTGATAGCAAATTAAGAAAACTTTTTAAAAATTTGACAAAGTCGCCATTTTGGATTCAAAATAGCCGCCAACCCTAAAATTTTAAAGAACACACAGCCTAAACGGCTGCCGCTAGAATAACGAAATTTAGTTTGAAAGTACAACATTATTAGTAGATTATGAAAATAATTACAAAATATCTCTAAAGATGCCACCTTGGATTAAAAATGGCGGACGTCATAAATCCAATTTCCAACTGCTTGAGCCAGAGATACGAAATTTGGCATAATGATGTATTATCAAGAGCAGTTTAGGAAAACATAACAACGTTTTAAAAACGTCACCATCTTTGATTCAAAATGGCAGCTGAAATACCATTTTTCACATCGTTCGAGATAGAGAAATGAAATTTGGTATGACAGTGTATCATCACGAGTATGTCACGAAAATATAAGAAAACGTTAAAAATGTGTCCATCTTTTATCCAAAATACCCGCCTAAGCCCCACTTTATAACGACTGAAGTATTACGAATAGGTAGGTATTACGAATAGGTTAGAATTAATTCGGCTCGTCTCCCCTACTAGGGTGCAGTTCCCAGCGGGAGCCTGATTGCGATAAAGGGGTGCGCCCCAGCGAGGCCACCTTGGAATTCTGGGGCATCACTCCAATGAGGCGAAGCGAGCATATAAATTACACAAGTGTAAAAAGCTGCGAAATACGAGCAAAAGCACCAGGGGTGCAAAATGTCCAGTCAACTCCTTCAACCTTAAAAAGTGGTGAAATGGAATATGGATGAGCCTAGTTCCTCGCGCCAACTTCCAATACTCCTGCGTGTCCCACCAAGTTTTACTCGTCACAAACATTAGCACTGCCAGGAGCATGTTATGCAGGCAGAATGTGGAAGTTTCCCTATTCAGACGCAGCGCTCTGGAGTATGAGGGAATATCTGCATCATGGGGCGCAGCACCCTGCAGATTCTGGTTGTGATAAAAGGACGCAGTTCCTCCAAACTCCTCAAGTTCGATGCCGTGGAATTCATGGCGGCCTGCCGTGGAATTCATGGTGCAGCGACGCGAGCGAATGGCAGTGCATGCAGCCGAGTTCCGCGTGTCACAAAACGTCATTTTGAATCCAAAATGGCTGACTTCATAATCCATTTTCCAGACCGTTTGAACTAGAGATACGAAATTTGGCATAAAGGTGTATTAACAAGAGTAGTTTAGGACTAATTTACATTTTTGAAAAAGTTGTTAACTTGGATCAAAATGGCCTCACAAAAACTTTTTCCACACCATTCGAGCTATAGAAACGAAATTTGGTATGAAGGT
>JAGDQP010003369.1:12708-94727 GCA_022664845.1 Lepisma saccharinum
AAGAGGGCAAAAGCAAATGAGAGCTTCAGAGAGCAAGGATTTGCTGTTTAGAACAAGGAATATCATCATATGGAGAATTAACTAAGAATGAATTATGACCAGTATTTTCCCAGGATTTTCCATTTTTTTCTGACACTCAACGAAGTACAATCCATATACAATATAATTTTATCTATGTGTAATTACGTTTGTGGTGTACATATATTGAAGAACTCAATTTACGTATCTTGCTAAATACAATTTTCAATCAATAATCAAGATGATGGTTGTTTTAAAACAAAAAATGTATGTGCTTGAAAATAATAAAATGTTAAATCAAAGTTTAATTATTGGATTTTTATATTAGTTACTATTGGACCACTTATCCGTTATACAATAGTTCTTTCAGAATATGATGTGTTAGGGACTATGTGGTGAAGGGCATGTTTCACGATCCATCTTATATATATTTTTACTCTTCTGTTTGTTTCTCCCACGATAGCATGCAAAGTTGATATAGAAAATATGTAAAACGATTATTCTGCCTATAATATATTTTGTTTATATTAGGAGGAACGTTGCAAGCATAGTTGAAGAATATATGGAAAGTTAATGTAGCATTCTAGAAATATGCTGTCATGATTTTGTTGTTAATGTAAAATTAATTAACTGCAGTTTTTAGTTCTATATACCTAGTGCCACCCCATTATGTAAATAGTAACGCAAACTATATTACAATCAATATCCAGGATTTTGTGTAAAATAAATTTACCAAAGTGCACGAATATTATGTATTCTCCCAATGAGGCCTCGGAAAAAATAAAAAATCGCTTAACATCGGGCAACGCATATTTCTATTCAGTTCAAAAACTTCTAACATCGCGATTATTATCAAGGAAATTGAAATTGAAAATATACAGAACGGTTATTCTGCCGGTAATACTTGACGGGTGCGAAAGTTGGAGTACGACCATAGCAGATTAACATAAATTACGTGTGTTTGAAAATAAGGTTTTGAGAAAGATATATGGGACGAGATGACTGGAGAATGGACGAGACTGCATAACGAAGAACTCCACGGACTGTACGATTCACCAGATGTAAAACTAATGAAATCGCGACGATTAAGGTGGGCAGACCATGTAACTCGGATGGGGGAAAAACGAAGATTATATGCTATCCAGGTTGGAAGGCTGGATGGAAGACCGAGCCGTAGATCTTCGAGAAGTAGGTGTTCATGATGGAAACTGGCTTGATGTTGCCCAGGATAGGATCCAATGGCGAACGTTTGTTACTGCAGCCATGAACTTGCGAGTTCCATAAGCCATACAGTTAGTTAGTTAGCACGCATATTATGTGCGTTACTGTACATGTATGTTGTACTATATGTTGTCCTTATCCACTTGTCGGAGGAATTACGGCCGTTGGAAAGCACACTTCCAAGAAGAATTACGGGGCGAATGCAGAAGTCAAGCGTGGTATTCGCCTCATGAGACAGAGGAAAACACTAAAAACCTTAGGTGGAATGGCGGACATAAGCAGTTGTTATACAATTGGTAGACATTCGTTAGTGCGTGTAGCGTTTCATTCCTCTTAATTTTTGCCCATTTTTCGAACTTTTGAATACTAACTTAACAGTATTTTAGTATACTAAAAATTCACACTCAGTAGTCTGTGCATACGCATCCTCATCACTTACTATAGTTTCACTTACAAGGTGACCGTGATAAACTATACTAAGTAATGAGGATGCGTACGCACAGACTACTCGAATGTGAATTTTTAGTATACTAAAATACTGTTAAGTGTGTATTTAAAAGTTTGAAAAATGGGCAAAAATTAAGAGGAATGCCACGCTAAACGCACTAACGAATGTCTGCCAACTGTATGACAAATATCTAACTAGACATGTCTTATACATGTCGCATACGTATAAGGGTAGGACATATAAACCTAGAATATACGTCTAGTATATGTATTCTAGCTTAATTTTTCATATCTATTAGATGTATTGAATGTCTAAATCATATCTCTATTATACATATCCATATATTATACGTGTTTGTACTATGTGGGTTATCATGATCTCGTCACATCTTTCAGTATATATATTTACATGTCTGTCCTGTTAAACTTACAACCAGGCTGGAGATATATACAGTCCTGTCTGGATAACTTTTCATGATGATCATCCTAGGTTATGTTACTATTACATTCCCGGTCGTACAATTTTCCATTCTTTGCATGTAAACTTTACATGCATCAGGATATTTTTACATGACTGTCAGGATATTATTCCCTTCCAGACATGACGGAGGGAAGATACGATTACATTCTTTACTAATAAAATTACATGTCTGGCATGTATAACATGTCATTCATTCAGTACTTCCATACATTCTAATTGAACTGTAAAGCATAAAGAATTATTGTAGAAATAGAATTCGTTAGAATTCCTTATAAATTACGTTCTAGTTAAAACCATTACAGGGAATGTATTGGATACAGGCCTTCAAACGAATCCTGTTTCTTCAAGAATTATTGTATAAAAGTACGTAATTACGAATACATTTTTCTCAGTGTAGGTGTTTATTATGTGTTCGTGGATTTACCCCTCATCACCACTATGAGTCTGTACATGGATACCTATCCCTATCTACACTTAATCCATGTTCCTTTCAACGTTTGCTATTCTTTCGAGTGCCTTTATGCAGCCACGTATAACATTCCTTATTCCTTCACCATCGTGTATCTGTGTGAGGTACTGTCTTGCAATCAACGTGGTTGTGTTCTCTGGTACTATATCATTATCTACATGGCCTTTTCGACCATCCCTCACTTCACTCAGGGAATCTCTCGCGCACTTTTCCCTCACTTCTGATATGTACATTTTCTGAACGAGCAAGTCTGATTTATTTGACGAAACTACGAGCCGCCAGCTCTACAGCTATTAGCGTTCGAAATAAATCGCCTTGAAATAGTTTTCGACTCTTCGTAGCCCTTTAGCGCCGAAACTACGTATGATATGGTGGGTGTACACATGAACTTTTTTCTTGTTTTGATATAAGGTTTCACCTCCCGAAGTTTGTACCAGAGGTCCTGAAATACCCTATCACTGTATTGTATACTATCATCTTTGTGAAATATTATTTAATTGTGTTTATAATTAAAACATATTTCATTAAGAATTTTTATCATAAATATAAATATATTCATAAAAGTCAAATCATTTTACTAAATTATTTTTTCATAATCTATTATATCTTATATTGGATTTATTATATTTCTATATAATTCGTATTTAATTCATTTTTTTCAAATTTGTATTGCATTCAGTAATATATTCTTTACATAGTTATTTAATTAATTGAGTTCATTTCATCATCTTAAATCACTTAAGTAATCTTCTATTCACTCAAAACAAAACACATTAAATTCTTCTTTATTAATATAGTTTTTCATACATAATAAATCGTCTTTTGTTGAATTCTGTTCATAGGATAATGATATTTTAATTTATCTCCATACGATTAGAATAATTATATACCTTTATAGTACACAAATAATAGTTATTTTGGATATCCACGTCAATGAATGGCTTGATGTATATTAAAAATATAGTTTTCAAATATTTGTAGTAAGAGACATTGCGTCTCTTCTACGAAATTACCTGAATCTCCCATATGTATTGCGTATGCTTTGTCCTTTATTTTTCAATTATCTTTTATCTCCAGTCTAGGACTTACGATTCATGGCCTAATGGAGCGGCGTAAGCTGAAATCCCTTGAAACAGTATGACTGTTTCCTAATATATTGAAATCGTTTATAGGCTCCAGTAGAAGACGCAATGCAGGCCTGGGGGGCGTTAGGTGGTGAAAGCATCAGTTTATTAAAGACACTTTTACACTAGAAAAAGTCCGAACACTTAATAAATGTGTATACTCTGTTCATTTCTTTTTCGCGTGAGACCTAAGGCCTCCTTCGTTAGTCACCAGAGTGGCTAACACCCACTAGAGAGTTACGCCCTCTCCATAGGAAGGAATATCTCTGTTCATGTAACCTGTATCATGTACGGTACTTAAATTCACTAATTACACATTCACATTATTGCATTATCATGTACTTACATTCACTAATTGCACATTCACTAATTGTACATATATGTAATCTGATATTCAATATTTTAATTTGACATAAACCTTCACCTTAATTTTTACCGATATCAATAATACATATAAATACTGCACTATAAAAGTATAAAACATTGTATTTGAAGATAAAATAAAACATTCATTTACAAACTACACTTCAAACGGTGATACCATCTATTGGTGAGAATTTCCAATCCTCTGAAATATGATAAACTATAAATACAGTTATACTACCATGTAACTTACTTACAATCCCTCTTAAAATATAACAGAATGCTTTAAAAGTATTAAATTGCAAGATAATTTGAAATCTTTGATTTCCACCATAGAGTTATAATAACTACAGGGAGCATAACGCTGTTTTCTTGGTGAGAGGAGTGAAGTCAAGTGAAGGGACGAGGCACTAACGCCACATTGGCTGGCCCCATATTTAGAGGCAATAGCTTTCTAATTCTTTCTTGGAAGCTAGCGTTGCTTGCGATTTGGGTGAATAGCCAATTGAAACACGTGTTAAACCTAGAACGCAATAAAACACTTGTTTCGATTTTCTACTCACCCAAATCGCAAGTGTTGCGTCAAACACCAGACCCTCGGCCACCTCCCCTACGTGACGCCCTCCTCACTTTTATTTCTTTTATTCTTAATATGGGTCTTAGAAATCATTACCCACATAGCACATAATGTATAATAGATATCTGAAGAAAGTATAGAGAGCCAGATAACGTCTAAGGTCTAAATTCCATAACTATTATACGTCTACTAGACATTCAGGTTTGATTTTGTAGCTTGCAGCAGTTTTGGTTTATTCATTGATATCCATTATACGTCTATTAGATATACGTGTTTCATACGCTACGCGTTTGTCTATTGTTGATTTAAGGCTTAACGGAAGGCGCTTGTTGTTTGTTTAGTGACTCAGCATCAGCAAACGGTTTTGCAGCAGTTGCCTGCTAGTGGGAAGTTGTGTGATGAAATATTTTTGATATGTCATAGTATTTGCTAGAAAAGTGGTCAAAATAAAAGAATAATCTCCAGACAGGTGAGTAATTATAATACTATTTCTCTATGTTTTAACAGTATGTGTTTATGTTTTCGCCAACCTCAAGGAAAATATAATAGTAACCAAACCTAAAATAATTGAGTAGGAAACAGAACCTATGTAATTAAGGAGATGCACTCTCATTACGGTATATTTCGGCAGCGAAACACACATATACACTATGTATACTGCGCGTGATATTGCATGCATTATAATATCTCTCACATTAAATATATACCTGGAAATCAATCGGGAAGGGTGTGGAGAACTGGTCCATCCAATGGTGTTAGATTATATTACAGATAATACAGAAACAGTTTAGGCCTACTGCTGATATAAACATGCTACTAAATTGTCCTTGTACACGAGAGAAAAATAATTGTTTAACGCTGCAGTGCGGACCAGCTTTGTACACTCTTGGTACAAATAGAGAAGGTTTCAGTCAGGGAAGTGGACGGATAAACCAAGCGACCCCTAGCTCTGGTAGTAGAGCATTATTTCTCATTTGGAAGGGCCTACGTCCTCTCCCAGCAGAATGCCATCCAGACAAGCTTTTGCAGTCACATGAGGCTGTACTACCGGGACGGTACCTTCAAACTAGGTCCTAGCCGACTTCGTTCTAATGCTGTCCCATCTGTGTCAAAGATGCCTAAAAGTCATAAATAAATTTCCAATTTAAAAAGATGTGGGAGAGGACAGGTTTTGAAATAACAATTCATTTACGTTGCCAGGTATTGCTTTTCTACAGCGTGGTTATGTTAAAATCTATTTACTGAACATATTTTTCCCACTGAAATTATTGTCAAAAACTTGTTAACAATGTTCTCAGGACATTTAAAGTGGTACCTTATAAAAAGTTGTCTCATAAGCTGTTATGAGTAGGCTAAATGAATTATACACAACAAAATTAATATTTGTAAATTTACGCGAAGTGGCATTTGCCAGACGCATTGCTTGTTATGCACGTTCAATAAGACGCCATCAAATTGCTTTGTGTATCATGTGTTTATTCCGAGTCAAGGTCAATGCCACTCAAATAATGGTTGTGGAGGGTCAGTGTGTACCCTATACGTGCGAGCGTGGTTCTGCGCAGTGTTTCGTTAAATGTTGGTAAACTTCATTATGGGCCAGTCTAGAAATTTTGTACTTTGGTCCCGTCACGCAGTGTTGCCAACCATATGGCCTGAACCGTATTTGTACGGCAATTTCACTCCTCTGTACGGTATACGGCCCAAATGCAGGACCATACGCATTTTGTACGGTCCTGGATAAAATTGAAAAAAAAAACACTAATTATCACATCAAATATATAAAGGAGTATAGTTAGCTAAAAATATTTCTTCAATCGAATGGACAATCTGGTGGCCTAGCGATCAGCAGCGTTGGGCATTGAAGTCAGGTGAGTAGGCCTATTACAGCACCGATAAGATTTATAATTGCTTTTCGGGTAATTCCGTTGGCATTTGTTTCTGAAATGTTCCGTTAGCTTGGATTTCTTTTCGGGGAAGTCCCGTTGGTTCTGAAGAAGAGTAGAATCAATGTCGCTTTAACTTACATCTCTTCCAGATGGCGATCGGGCTCTGCATAGTGTTATTAGTGTCAGCTGAATGTAAAGTATATAAATTTGCCAGTGAAATATCAGAAGCGTGAACGGTCAAGTTTCCTGCGTTTTATGTTTTTTTTTAGTTCGTGAAAATTCTCACAAAGGTTAGTGATATTATTCGTTTCATACATCTTTTGTAACTAAATAAGGATGTATGTGGTTCATCTACACCAAGAAAGAGCAAGACTGTGACTAAAACTCCAAGAAGGAAACAACGATACAGAGAAACGTGGAAAAAAAATCAGAATACAAGAATTGGTTATGTCGTGATCCAGTGACTGAAGAAAAAGCTAACTGTAAGTTATGTAACGTAAGTTTTGTATCGGAACTAAGCAATATGAAAAGACACAACAAAAGTCAAAGTCACATAAAAACATGAAAGGCGTGTCGCTTTCTAGTCAACGTACCTTAAATTCATTTTTAATAAAAGAGGACCATCTCACGAGTGTAGATAAACTGGCCCACGTAGCAGAAATTAAATTCGCGGATTTCTTAGTAGAACATACCATATCATTTAAAACAATGGAACACTTGCAAGATGTGTTAAAACAGCCTTTCCCTGACTCAAAATGTCGCAGAAAAATGCAAATGAAACTCTATCGTGAAAAATGTTATTGGTAGGTGTCATAAAACGGAATTAGCGAACGCGCTAAAGTCTGTAAAATTCATTGTTCTAACAGACGCATCTACGGATATCGCGAGTGTAAAAATTTCTTGCGTTGTGGTCCGTTATTTCGATTCTGTCTCAAATAAAATTGTAAGCAACTTTTGGAACCTCAATAATGTTAATGAAGATGCGAACTCTGATAAAATGAATAAAGGTACAATTAGTGAAAATTGTTTATTTCAGGGCATTATTAATTCTCTATCAAAATTTGACATTCCTTTGGAAAACTGTGCTGAGTTTGCTTCGGTTGGATGCAACTTAATGATAGGTTCGAGGAATTCGGTAATAACTCGTTTTAAAGAGAGGTATAATCGTATTAAAGTGTGCATGTCACTCACTTCATCTCTGTGCAAGCGGGAGTCTTATGCTTACCACATTCGAATGCAGATTGTGAGCGAGTGTTTAGTAAAATACATTTGATAAAAGGAAAACAGAGAAATTGACTTTTAACATCAACAATTAGTGCATGTGTGTTATCAAGTCAGTGCGTCCAGAATAATGGCTCAACATGTCAAGATTTCACTCCCACTGAAGACATGTTCAACTCAATGACAAAAAGTTGTCTTTATGGGTTTCCTAAGCAACTTTCTCAACAACAAAGCAGCAATCTATGCAGTGATGACTGAGATTGCGATGACGACAACGACGACGACTCCTTCACTTTCGACAACTAAGTATGATGAGTAAGAAATCAACTTTTTTTTACCTTAAGTTCGAAGATTGCTTTTACAGCTAAAATAGGGAATTTGTTCAGAATTTGGAACACAAATTGCTTATTTTTAAACATTTTCTCCCATGTCATTGTTTTCATATTACCTAAACTTGTGTTAACATTTAAGGACTTTAAAAATACCTTTAATTAAGGGCTTTTTAAGCATATAGAACGGTAACTTGGAAATTGTAGTAGTAAAATGCTAACTTGAGGTATGATTAAAATGTACGACCCTGAGGTAAAAAATACGGCATATTTTCAAGTACTGTACGGTCTTATCGTGTTTCGAGGTTGGCAACTCTGCCGTCACGATTTGCCCCTTAGCCATTAAAATCCACACCCATGCCCATTTCGGGACTCGAACCCGGGACACTCTAGTTGTTGGCCTTCCGTCGTAGACTGCACGGCTACCCGGCACGTCATATCGCAGTGTTTATTTGCAATAAACTTTCGTGTGGCGGGAAGGAATTGAATTTTATTTTATTTATGGTCTTTATATATTTTAGGCTCAGGGCGGGACAGAGCAGGGAAAGAATATCTTAGAAGGTAGTCGGCCAGGTCACATTTGGAGGTACCATCCCTGCATTTGCCTGGGACAGGAAAAAACTTGTACAGCAAGACTGTCAGGATTGGCGGCCGCTGAAATTGTTCCTATCAACTTCCAATTGCAACTGAAGCGGCCGCTCGTGGGAGGGGGGGGGTATAACACCCTGGATAGTTGCAGTATGTTATGTTAAGACTGCTTAGTTTGATTTACCGTGCTTTTCCTAAGGTGGATTTGTTCAGAGAGTACGTATTGCCAGTACGTATTCCCAAGATTTTCAAATTAGGGACTTCTAAGTGTGAAATTGTAGGTTTCTGTCAACTGTTGATCAAGCTTTCTGTTTTTTTTTAAGTAATGTTATATTAAGGTTGTGGAAATTTGGAGGGGTGTGGTCATACTTCAAGGACTGTTTTTTCTTCCCAGTATACTGTGTGTTTGGACATGTGAAGAAAGATTCTCATGCGATTTCAAATTTTGCTTGGTTTAAATTTATGAAAGCATAGTCAGGAAAACATTAAGTTTGGAAATCTCAGGCTCTTCGCTCATGACTACATGTTTCTATATTAAATTCACTTCCAAAAAAAATATTTCCAGCATTTTGTGCGGCCAAATACGAACCTTGTAGAGACCCATTATTTGTTCAAATCATATTAAGATTCTATACACACTATATTGTTGTTGTTGTTGTTTTGCTGTTTTTTATTTGATCTTCAGATTTTAATTATTTCTTTGGTGAATTTGTTGTTCATTTCTCACTATCATGATTATGTTGTAGGTTAAATAGTTTGACATATATGGCTACAATAGCACGACAAGTGTGATTATTTTAGAGTCCAGGACCGAAATGGGAGGAGTCCTTCATCTCCTTTTCAAATCTCCTACCTTACTTAAAGTATTTTGCATATTTTTTTTAAATCAAGGTCTGAGAAAATATTGTAACTTTATGAAAATAGCTAGCTTAGATGGTCTTAAATGTTGTTTTTTAGTAAATTTTAAGTATCCGTTATATTCCTTCCTAATACTTTTTCTTAGTAAATATTCTTGTTATTTCAGTTCAGCTTCTTGAGACCAATTGACGGCGTGACGACAAATGACTGTGTGTTGGAGACTTCTTATAAATGAGATTCCACAAGAATTCAGCAAAGGAAGAGAGAGGAAGAAAAAGTAATGGAAAGCGGAAATCATTAAAATTATGTTCGGTGAGTGTTTTATAATTAATTGTAAAGTAATATTATCATATTTTACTAATGCTTTTGCATAATAAAGTAATATATAAGCGACTTGGGGAATAATATGGTAAGCACCAACATAATTTTTCACAGTATATTGAAAAGTGAATGCAGTCATGTTTAAATCTTGAAAATTTTGTTGGAAAAGTTTTCTTGAGATATACTGATAATCGGTTGACACATTTCTTTTTTTTTTGCCAATTATTTTCGCTTATTAAGATGCATTTGACTTTTCGCCCTGTTAAAAAAAATGATTATGACTTTTACTGTTTTGTTCCCTCGAGTCACTCTCGAAAACTCGGGAAAGCGCCCTAGTCATTTAGCAACAGCATTGACCTCTGTCTAAAAGTGATGCTGGACTGATCGATGTCATTAAAGCTTTAAAGAATATGTGAAGCCAGGGAGCATAGAGGACATTTAATCTCGATCGTCCACTTGCAGTATAAACCAATATGGGCCAAATTTTCAGTTTCTTACGCTTTTTGTCGTTGTAGGCCCCGTTTTTTATTTATGTCTTAATTATTGCAAGAAATATTAATATGATTTACAGCAAGCACTATTATATGCACAGTCCGGTACATGCATAACTTATGAATTAAGACAATCAAAGACGGGGTCTCACAGCGATAAGAAGCGTAAAAAACTTATTAATTAAAACTGAAAATTTGGTCCATATTGGATTAGACTGGAAGTGGACGATCGAGGTTTAATGTTTGCTCTGCATCTATCATTCGATGGTTGCCGATTACTCCAGTACCCTAACGTAGAGCTCGATGACCAAGAGTAACACTATTTTATAATGTAAACATATCTTACGATAAAAAATGTTCCTTGAAACGACTTGATGACAGAAGAATAAAATGGGTAATTACTCCTCCCTACTTCTAGGTGGAGTTTCAGATATACCATCTGAATTTTTCTTTTCTTGTTTCCAACCATATACACACGACTCATGAAAATTTTCAAATACTTTTTTTTTTGTGACTAGCGCTATACTACCAAGTGACTAACAACGGAATAGCATTGTCAATCACTCGTTAGTACAGCGAAAGCCACTCCAAAAAACGTTTCTAAATACGGCTGAAAATGTAGTAATGTTTACGATGTATTAACATTGGCGTAATTGGTGTGCGATCAGGGGAGGCAGGCTCCCCTTAGAGCTGATTGCCTGTCCTCTGACTTTAAAAAATTATATGTACCGGTATATATAAAATTAATTACAACGCCAGTTCATACGTCTGCCGTGAGACAATCGCTGCTCGAAGTGTTGATCCGGATTGAGTTTTTGCTCCACATAAACCTTGAAATTGTTTTTGGCATTAAAGGAACATATTTCTTAGTCAATTCTGAACCTATTTATCTCATTTCTTCATAAACTGCTTCAGTTCTGTTCTGGTTACGGCATAATGTTGTCTAGTCCTGTTTTCGGGTTCATTTTATCTATTCTCCATGGAATTTAAATAAGACTTCTGACGTAGGGTCTTCGAAGTTTAAGGTGTGTTCCATACAATCCACCGCGGAACTATTTCTATACTCTGCCTCGAGTCGTTGTCTTGTTGGAAATAAAAATCATATTTCCTAAACCCAATTTCTCAGTACTTTCTGTAAGATTTTCGTGCAAAATGTAGCCTATTTACATTTTACAGTATATCCAAATGTATCCATTGTGTATTTTATAAATAAAAGTTCCATATCGTTAAATTTTTGGACTTCGTGCTTTTGATAAGACATACA
This sequence comes from Lepisma saccharinum, assembly GCA_022664845.1. Taxonomy (NCBI): domain Eukaryota; kingdom Metazoa; phylum Arthropoda; class Insecta; order Zygentoma; family Lepismatidae; genus Lepisma; species Lepisma saccharinum. The sequence continues at coordinate 24,367 of JAGDQP010003369.1, forward strand.
TGTTGCTTTCATTGTATATGAAGTATGTTGCTGTAATATGTGTAGACTGTAGACGTATTAAATAAGCTAACACTAATTTAAAATCAATTTCAATTTACAAGTGGCATGACAAATTAAAATTGACAACCAATGTAGTCGTGCGGTGTGAGCGTCTCCAAAGTCGCGGGTTGGAATCAAGCCTAGGGCATTCCAACCAACATAGGTAGGATGTTTGTGAATTTTAACAAGCATTGCATTCATTTAATTGTGAGGGACGAAGTCGAAAGGTACTAAAAATGGCTCCTACAAAACAAAGTTTACCAATGTTTTAAATATTAGAATAGTCTTCCCCGAAAATGTAAAAAAAAAAAAAAATCTTCGGTGTCAGTAGCAGTCCGATTATTTCTGTTTCTTCGTACACGTGACCTTACGATATCAAAAAAATCCACCTTGAATGCATATGAAGAGGCAAAAGTAAGGAGAAATAATAAATCCTCCTTCCTTACTTCAAGACAGAGCTTCTACAATTTCATCGGATTTTTTTCTTGTCTTAATATGAATTTGAGTCGTAAGTTGAAATATAGTAAACAGCGTGTTATGGATACATAAACCAGATTTATTATCAAATCAAGAATATTAATTCTCATAATACCACCTTCTTAAACGGGATTTTTTTTAAAAAATCTATCATCTATATCACACTGTGTGAGGTAAACAAAAATGACATGTCACTTAAAACTCGTATACATGCCAAGTATGTTATATTTGTTACCGTCAAGAAAAATGTCTATGAAAATACTTTATTATACCTAAATCAAACTCTTTTTTTATTAATAAATGTTAATTCGAGACAGTATTGTTTCTTTCTTAGCAAAGGGCCCTATTTATATTGTTTTAAATTCCTTTCTGTGAGCTACAGCAGCAACTATGACCTAAACCCATGACTCGGAAGAATAACTCTTCCAGTAAAGGGATGGGAAGATAACTGCCAGGGTCTCACTTAAGGTACCATCTTGATATTCGTTTTGTGAACCCGGGAAAAGTCATGGGAAAGTCAGGACAGCTGCATATTACTTTGAAACTGCGCTGCATATTTTTCCGACGTACTGCATTTCCATTGTTACATTATTCACTTAAGTATGAAGATGATATAGTGTATGAATACTTTAAACTTAAGTGTTTTTTACATTTCGTATTAAAATTCGTGATCAATATGTACTGTACAGTTATTGTAAACATTTTCACCCTTACAAATCCTCTGTATTTCAGGTGTTGTGTCAAGTGGATTATAAGTAGATTGAAAAAAATTTGAGGCAAAAAAAGTCTCGCCAGGCAAAGGAAAGAGGGCAAAAGCAAATGAGATCTTCAGAGAGCAAGGATTTGCTGTTTAGAACAAGGAACATCATCATGTGGAGAATTAACTAAGAGAGTATTATCACGTACCAGTATTAAAAGATTTCCCAGGATTTTCCATTTTTCTGGCACTCAACGAAATACAATCCATATAAATTATAACTTTATATATGCGTAATTACGTTTGTGAATTACACATATTGAAGAACTCAATTTAGGTATCCTGCTAAATATATTTTTTCAACCAATGATCAAGATGATGGTTGTTTTAAGACAAAAAATGTATGTGCTTGAAAATAATAAAATGTTTAATCAAAGTTTAATTATTGGACTTTTATATTAGTTACGATTTGACCATTTATCCGTTATAGTTCTTTAAGAGTGTGTTAGGGATTATGTGGGGAAGGGCATATTTCACGATCCATCTGATATATATTTTTACTCTTCTGCTTGTTTCTCCCAAGATAGCGGGGAAAGTTGATATTGAAAATATGTAGAACGATTATTCTGCCTATAATATATTTTGTTTATATTAGGAGGAACGTTGCAAGCATAGTTGAAGAATATATGGAAAATTAATGAAGCATTCCAGATATGTGCTATGAGGATTTTGTTGTTAATGTAAAATAAATGAACTGCAGTTTTTAGTTGTATATATCTAGTGCCACCCCATTAGGTAAATAGTAACGCTCACTGTATTATAATCAATATCCAGGATTTTGTGTAAAATAAATTTACCAAAGTGCACGCATATATTGTGTGCATTACTGTACTTACTTGTTGTACTATATGTTTTCCTTATGCACTTGTCGGAGGACTTATGGCCGTTGGAGAGCACACTTCCAAGAAGAATTATGAGGCGAATGGAGAAGTCAGAGCGTGGTATTCGCCTCATGAGACAGAGAAAAACACTGAAAACCTCAGGTGGGATGTCGGACATAAGTAGTTGTCATACAAATGGTAGACAGTCGTTAGTGCGTGTAGCGTGGCATTCCTCTTAAGTTTTGCTCTTGTTTTTCAAACTTTTGAATACTCACTTGACAATATTTTAGTATACTAAAAATTCATACTCGAGTAGTCTGTGCGTACGCATCCTCATCACTTACTATGATAAACTATAGTAAATGATGAGGATGCGTACGCACAGACTACTCGAGTGTGAATTTTTGGTATACTAAAAGACTGTTAAGTGTGTATTCAAAAGTTCGAAAAAAATGGCAATTAAGAGGAATGCCACGCTACACGCACTAACGAATGTCTACCAATTGTATGACAAATATCTAACTAGACATGTCTTATACATGTGGCATACGTATAAGGGTATGACATATAAACCTGTAGTATACGTCTATTATATGTATTCTAGGTTAATTTTTCATATATATTAGATGCATTGAACATCTAAATCAATTCATGAATGTCTGCCAAATGTATGACAAATATCTAACTAGACATGTATTATACATGTAGCATACGTATAAGGGTAGGACATATAAACCTGTAGTATACGTCTATTATATGTATTCTAGCTTCATTTTTCATAACTATTAGATGTACGGAACGTCTAAATCATATATCTATTATACATATATTATACGTGTTTGTGCTATGTGGGTAGTTATTCATATTCATCAGATGACAGTATCATTCTTATACTTTACTTCTTTTTTGAAAAAGGTAAAATAACAAAATATTTTATTCTTGAAATTGGTTTTAAAACTCAATAAGAAATATGCAGCAATAGAACCTATAAAATTTTAAAAGATTTCAATATATTAAATTAAGATGCACTATTACAAGCATCTCAAAGTGGCATTCAAGCAGCAATCTCTCTCCCAGGTTAAGAGGTCATGGTTTCCTTTCTGATAACTCTGTTAGAAATGTAATAAGCCAGCATGACATGTAATTTTGAAGGCAAAAGAACTGGATTAAACTGAAATCATGTGCTTATGACTGTCGTCACCCTGGTCACACTCATATTCAACGTCATAGAATGTTCTATGTGTTGCTGGCGTCACAACAGCGAAAAGAGGAAGATTTAAATTACTGCAATGAATTGCCGAATTCTTACACTCTCTTTTTGCGCTGAGACGCCAGCAAAAGCAACACGACATCTTTTGTAATTCAGTATTGCTATTTTCACGAACATTTTGGGAACTTCCTTTGAACTATCGCATAGTAGCTTTTTACTTCAAGCTTCTGTTTTCTTCGGTGTATTCTTTTGCTGGGAAATATAAATAAATGGGATACAAAAAGGAAAGTGCTGATTACTCGTCTCTCCCAAGAACAGTAACTGGCTTGCGCTCCAGGTGGTTTCCTTACCTACGACTCTTCATTCTGTTCGTCTACCTTGCAGTGCGGTTCTCAACCTACGGCCTAACGCTACCCAAGAGGCGCAAGTTAGGTACACAACAGAAAATTGGTGGGAGCGGTGGGATAACCACATGATGTTTGGGACATACTTTCACCTTTTCTTTTTTTTGGGGCGAGTGTCCAAGTGTGTTACCCAGTGAAATTACTTTAATACTTCGTGTTACCTCACAGACACAGGTCCCCGAACAGAATACGTTTTGTGTAAAAAAGATAATTAAGTGCACAAACTATATCTCAAGATTTCACGTTGCCCCATCTTTCATTACGAAGACGAGGCCAGAAAGACGGGCCCAACGATCGCATTCCAGAATTTTGAGTAGAGGTACTCAAACGTTCCAGACCAAGTAGAAGTATACCAAGTTTTACACCCCAAGTAGAGGCAGTCAAAATTGTCGTCAAGTAGAAAAAGACTACACTTTAGGGGTCAAGCAGAGGGCCACCCCAGAAGTTGTCCATGCAGTTACCCAGTACTGCCGTGAAGAGAATTGAAGCCCTGTAAGAAGATTTCTCGGAACTTCACTTCGCTCCAAGAACTTCGAAGATCGTCGATTGAATAAGAAGACAGATCATAGCTTCGCTCAAGGGACCATCACAGACTTCATGTTCGACTTCAAGTGATTCTACTAAGTGCATATGCGTTCATCGTTGGATTCCAACAAATCGTAAGGCTAAAAGTTACTTTTTCTTTACATTTTTTCTTCAATTTCAAAAGTTTTCTTTGTGTGTTTTTTGGAAACTTCTTCACGGAAATTGAAAATTTAACATAATTTGTTCATTCTTTTTTGGAACATGTTTCCGTCTATTATTTTTTGAAACCTGGAAACTTTTATTGTGCGTAAATAGCGTTTGAATACGGAATTCAGTATTTAATTGTCAATTGTTAATATTGTGCATTTACTTGTCTCCTTTAGTTTACGTATTCTAAAATAAGATTGATGTCTCACCCTGAGTCAGACGAAGAATTTGAAGGTGACAATGATGATCAATATTGTAGTGTAAGTGAAGCTCTAAATTATTTTCCGAACCTTTTTTTGGTGATAAACGTAAATTAAAAGAATTTATTGATAATGTTGACACGGCGTTCAGTCTAGTTAAGCCTACACAGCATAACAAGTTGCTCAAATTTGTGAAAGCATGCATCACAGGAGATGATAAAAGTAAGTTAATAGTTCGTGGTAATGCCGCCATCTGGCCTCTAGTTAAGGGGATCTTGACCGAAAATTATAGCGTCCATAGAACGTTGGATTATCATGCCTGCCGTTTGTTTAGTGCCCACCAGGCACCCACCGGGGGTAGCAGGAGCTGTTTCATTAATTGAACATCTAGCTAAAGCATGTTTGGTTCAAAGTTTAACATCTGAACGAGTGCAAACTGTAGTGCGTTCTAAAGCTGATGATGAAACAAACCTCAGCCAGGCAGTCGAGACCACTTTGGAGGAAGAAAGCAATATTTTATCTGAAAAAGAGAAAATTAGAAATGGGCCCATGTATAAAACCAGCGATCGCACTTCTTTCTCTTCCTCCTCCTCTGCGTCGCACTTTCCGATTTGCAAAAACTGTAATAAACGAGGACATCGTGCGGAAACATGTTACTTAAAGCGAGCTCGTAACGAAACTTATTCTAGATCCGGATCATCATCAACCTCATCAGGTTATTGTAAAACAGCACACGTAAAGGCAATTTAAAGGGTCTCAAAGGACCGTAAGAAGGAAAGAGTCGTAAGAGGGTAGCTCCTTTACCTCGGCGGGGATCAGTACCGCCCGCGCAGAGTTACAACCACCTGCACTGTAGTTGCGCGCAACGGCATCAAGAATGCCAAAAACATTTTCCCACCTGTGTGTGTCCAAGTGACACCTGTGTTCACCAAAGTGAACATTATCATTTAGAGTCCCACCCTAGGGTCGACAGTATTCCCAAAGCCAAATGATGTTAAGAGGAGTTTAATTGCATAAAGCGGTGCAGCTGTTGAGGATCTAAATGCCCGACTGCTGTCGGGAAGAGAAAATTCGAGAAGGGAAACTCGAAATAGCGGGGTGAGCCGAGCCCGAGCCTGACTCCGCCACTGTTTCAGGTTGAAATATGGTTCACAGAGCCACATACAGATCCTCCTTACAAACGCAAATGTGTAAGTTAAGCTATTGATAGATACAGGCTCCCAAATATAATTAATCTTAGAAAGAGTTTTATTAAAAGGAATTAACAAACAGGAAAGGAAAAGAATACAAGGGATTGAGGGTAAACCTACCTTAACTCAAGGTACCATCTCGTTGACACTCAGTCTCAACGATAACATTTTTCTCTTCGGTTTCATGCTGTCGACAGGCAAGTAAACGTAACATACATTTAAAGGAATTCTGGAAACGGAATTTCTCTCTATGTATGGATGTACTTTGCAGTCTTCAAATAACATCACACCTGACAAAACCTTTTTGATCACAATACCCACCAGGAGTGAATACATTACTAACTTGCCCACTTCTAGCGTAGGTGTTTGTTTTATTGAAAAACAAGTAATAGCCGAAAATGTATATTTAGGCGCAGATGTTACTGATGCAAAAGATAATACCTTCAGAGCTTGTGTACTGAACACAAATGAACATGTCGTCACATTAAATCTTAAACCAATGAATTAGAATCTATTTCTGAAATTAGTTCGACAATTTTGGCTTTAAATTCCGAATGTCAAAACGAAAACATACTACATGGTACTTTAAAAGGAAGAATCAAATTGTTACATGAACATTTAAGATTAGATTATTTGAATCAAGAAGAAAAAGAAAGTATCTTAGAAATTTGCGAACATTTTAATGATGTATTTCATTTACCAGGTGAGAAATTAACACACACCACTGAAGTACAACATGCAAAACAGTTATTGCCACAACACGAGAATACTATAATTACTCTAAAGAATTATAGACTTCGCGAAATATATAAAGAAGAAATCCACAACCAAATGTTGGAGGATGAATCATTAGACCTAGCCGAAGTCCATGGAACTTCCCGATACTAGTAGTACCTAAGAAGCCGAATGTGACAGGTAAACAATCTATTCGCATACTCGCAGATTTAGGTAGGCTCAACTTTATTAGCTACGGAGAGGCTCATCCGTTACATAAATTAATACTGAGATCTTAGAACAGGTCGGGTAATCTAAATATTTTAGTATTTTGGACTTATCCAAGGGATATCACCAGGTACCATTAAGGGAAGAAGATAAATCTAAGACTGCATTTACTGCAGCTGGTGGCTATTGGGAATTTAATCGTATGGTCTTTGGACTCAAAGGCGCACCTAGTACCTTCCAAAGGTTAACGAACACTATTCTTGCAGGTCTACAAGGACTTAAATGCTTTATTTACCTGGACGACACTATTATTTTAGGTTATGATCTGAAATCGCATAACAATCGTTTGCGAAGTGTTTTAGAACGTTTTAGAGAATTCAACTTGCGGATACAACCAAACAAATCCGAATTTCTTAGAAAAGAAGTAACCTACCTAGGTCATATTATCTCTGAAGAAGGAATCAAACCGGATCCAAAATTAATCGAGAAAGTAGTAAACTACCCCAGAGCAACTCTGATCAAACATGTAAAATATTTCTTAGGTTTATGTGCTTATTATTTTCGTTTTGTAGAAAACTTCAGTGAAATTGCAAAATATCTTCGATTAATGTTGAAGAAAAACGCAAAATTTCGGTGGTCTGATCCAGAAGAACAAGCTTTTAAAACTTTAAAACAGAAATTGGTAACCAATCCAATACTACGATACCCAGATTTTTCCAGGCGGTTTATTGTTAGTGTTGATGCTTCAAACGACACTGTCGGTGCAATTTTGTCACAAGGTGAAGTAGGACAGAATTCTCCTATCGCGTATGCATCCGCAACCCTGAATAAAGCTTAACAAAACTACAGTACATCTGAAAAAGAATGTTACGCCATAGTTTGGGCTTGTAAACAATTTCGTCCTTACATCTATGGAAGGAAATTTCTCCTAACGAATCACCGTCCGTTAGTGTGAATTTTCAGTGTCAAGGACCCTAGCTCTCGGTTAATGCGTTGGCGCTTACAACTAGAGGAATACGACTATGAGATCCAATACCGGCCGGGAAAGGAAAATACGCCCGCAGACGCCCATGCCATTGAAAAAGCCGATCCATACAGTGATTCAGAAACTACGCCAGCATCTGACTTAGAAGAAAGTACCATCTCGGAATTAAAACCAATACCTCCCGAAGTGAAAAATCAAATTTTAACAGAATTTCAGAATTCAAATTTATTCATCATCAAGGCATTCATAGAACTTATAAGAAAATGAAGCAACATCTCTTGTTGAACAATTATGCTTTAAAGGAATGGACAAATTTGAAATCGGACATAGCAAATTTCATTCAAAAATGTCATTCTTGTCAGACAACCAAACTCACTCATCACAAAGTAAAAATGCTTTTAGTTATTACTGCACTTTTGAAAAATGTGCAATGGATGGTGTCGGACCGTTAACCTTGACTAGATCATCTAATAGATTTATCCTTACTTTTCAAGATGATCTTAGTAAGTTTACAATAGCTATTCCCATCCCTCAACGGGATGCAGATACGATTTAACGTGCATTCGTGGAACATGTCATTCTTACATTCGGTATGCCAATGAAGCTCCTCACGGACCAAGGCGTATCATTCATGAGCCAAATGTTTAATTGCACCTGTAAATTGCTCAAAATCAGTAGATTGCATTCAACTGCATATCATGCGCAATCTCATGGCTCAATAGAGAAAATGCACCAAACCCTTCTTGCTATCCTTAGACATTACATTTCGGAAACGCAAGAGGATTGGGACGTATGGTTACCTTACGCCAGATTTCCAATAAATACTACCCCTAGTAGTTCCACCGGGTACAGTGCTTATGAATTACTCTTTGGAAGACCTCCAAATATACCTGGAACCCTTCAGCAAAAACCGGTAGACACAAATTATAATTATGATGACTACCTGAAAACTTTTAAGTAACGAATGCAAAGGTATTATGACCAAGCGCGGCATAATTTGAAACAAGCAAAAATCAAAAGTAAAGAAACTTATGATAAAATAATAAATGAACAAATCTTTAAGGAAAGAGTTCTGGTAGCTCAAAATTTTCCTCAGAATGGCGCGGTCCATTTACTATTACAAAAGTAAATGGTGTAAATTGTACTTTACAAATTAAACTAAATCAAACAATGAAGGTACATGCAAACAGATTAAAACTATACTACTAATAATCCACCCAGCTATATCTCACTCCTTTCTTTTCTTACAGATTGGGCCATTTCCATTTCTGTTACTTATCTTAACAGCATCAAGCCTCAACGTCCGAATAGAACGGTTTCAGGACAGTCCAGGCTTAACGCAAATCTATAATACTGAGTGGAAAATTGTAACTTACGTAAATTTAACACGTTTAGATAATAACTTTGAAATGCTTTTGCAATATATCAAATCACTAAAGAATATTTGTGAACAGGTCAAATTTAATAAAACTAATTGCACGTCAACATATGAAAATGGTATTACACAAAAGGTTAAATTCATACGAGACAGGCAATTATTAATCAGACAGGTAATTGAGACTCGTACTTTTGAACGTATTAAACGAGGATTATTTAATTTCATTGGAACAATTAGTAAAACCCTTTTCGGAAAAATGGATTTTGATGACGCCCAATCCTATACAAACCAAATAACTAAATTAGAAAGTGAACAAGCGGAATTTCTAAAATTTTCTAAAGAACAAATTTTAGATGTGAAAAGTACTTTGCAAATAATTAACGGTACTATATCCACAATAGAAGAAAATGAGCACTATCTGAAACAATCTTTAGAACATTTAACTATAGAAGTTAATGCAAGGGATAAGAAAGCTCGCTCATGCTTACCTAACTTTAGAAATGCAAATTTCAATTAATGAAAACATTCAGAAAATTGATCGATTGTTAAAAGACATCCGTCAAGATTTTGATATGATTTTAGATGCAATTCTAAATGCTCAAAAAGGAGTTTGGCAACAACATATTAAAACCCCCACTCAAATCTTCACTCATTTTAGATCAGCATCAGCAAATTTACCTCAAGGTCTCTCATTACCTTTTGTTGTCTTCTATGGATACCTTTTACTAAAGATAATGACTTTAGATGTATTCATTCACAACAACATTCTAGGTTATGTGATAAGTTTACCATTAACTGAACATTTACAATTTGAAACATGTCATGTTATACCTTTACCTATTAAAATTACAAATACAACCTACAAATTTTTATATATTGAACCTGAAAAGAATTATTTAATCATGGATACTACTAAACAGTATTATGCGAAATTAAGTGACGATGAATTTTATAATTGTAAGAAATTGAAAATTAATTTGAATGTTTGTAAACAAACTTTCCGATTTTGTCAACACATGTACATGATGAATGAGAAGCTAAAATATTACAGTATACTCGAATCATTCCAGAACATTGTAACAAGCGAATTGTACATCTTGAACAAACGTTATGGAACAATTGGATCAGAATCAATGGTTATTTTAAGTCCACAACAAGAAGAATTAACAATATTGTGTCAAAAGAACCTTATGATATGATTTTATCCAATTCTGGTAAGTTAACTTTGAATTCTAATTCTAAAGGTTATGGTGTTCCAACCCTAATTCAGTCTCAAGACATTTATGAAACGAATGTAACAAATAAGGATCTTATTCCGAAAATCAATTTAACATATGACTATTGTGAATCAGAAGTTAAATCTATCAACATTGATGATATAACTTTAGACCTACCTATTAAACATGTGGTTAATAATTTTAACTATTTGAAATTTGCATCACATAAAGTGGATGAAATAGAAAAATTAATTAATGAACAACAATGGAAATTTTATCCTGCTACTCAAGTCAACAAACTATCTATTTTTGCTTATATTGCATCAAGTATTGTGTTAATACTTATAATTCTTTGTTGTTGTAAAAGATCTAAATGTTACCAACTTTTTTCAAAATACTATGATAGTTGTTGTAAATCAATTTGCTTCAAACCAACAATAATCAACAAAATTCAAGCTAGAAAGGAAGAAAAAGCAGTTATACCTATTTCCTTGTCTGAATTTTCTCAAAGTAGGACCAGTTTAGTAGAAGATGAAACAGTACTAACTGACAAGCGTAAGATGCCAATGCTTAAAAGTAGATAAATATAAAATTAAATTTCATTATTAAGTCTGACACACGTTCAAGGTAATTCAAATTATCTCTCCTCAATCAAAAACATTCTGTCATGACGTGAATTCTTGATAGAATTCACTTTTTTTGACAGGGGAGGTGTTGCGTCGGGCACCAGACTCTCGTGCCCCCCTACGTGACGCCCTCCTCACTTTTATTTCTTATATTTCTTTTATTCTTAATACGCGTCTTAGAAATCATTAGTTATTCATATTCATCAGATGACAGTATCATTCTTATATTTTACTTCTTTTTTGAAAAAGGTAAAATAACAAAATATTTTATTCTTGAAATTGGTTTTAAAACTCAATAAGAAATATGCAGCAATAGAACCTATAATATTTTAAAAGATTTCAATGTATTAAATTAAGATGCACTATTACAAGCATCTCAAAGTGACATTCAAGCAGTAATCTCTCTCCCAGGTTAAGAGGTCATGGTTTCCTTTCTGATAACTCTGTTAGAAATGTAATAAGCCAGCATGACATGTAATTTTGAAGGCAAAAGAACTGGATTAAACTGAAATCATGTGCTTATGACTGTCGTCACCCTGGTCACACTCATATTCAACGTGATCGAATGTTCTATGTGTTGCTGACGTCAAAAAAGCGAAAAGAGAAGAATTTAAATTACTGCAATTAATTGCCGAATTCTGATTCTATCTGCAACTGATATTAAGTGAGGCGAATTTCTGTGCATCAAGCGGAGAACGGAGGACCTGTGTCAGGAGGGTAAGCATTCACATATTTTCGAACTTGTAAATTTCTTCTGAAATTTCTAAACACGAAGTAGACGTTTTGCTAGTGAAACACCGAGTTAGAGAAACATCTTTATTTTTGATCGGAACTTGTAACATCCAAATTCTTACACTCTCTTTTTGCGCTGAGACGCCAGCAAAAGCAACACGACATCTTTTGTAATTCAGTATTGCTATTTTCACGAACATTTTGGGAACATTCTTTGAACTATCGCATAGTAGCTTTTTACTCCAAGCTTCTGTTTTCTTCGGTGTATTCTTTTGCTGGGAATTATAAATAAATGGGATACAAAAAGGGAAAGTGCTGATTATTCATCTCTCTCAAGAACAGTAACTGGCCTGCGCTCCAGGTGGTTTCCTTACCTACGACTCTTCATTCTGTTCGTCTACCTTGCAGTGCGGTTCTCAACCTACGGCCTAACACTACCCAAGAGGCGCAAGGTAAGTACACAACACAAGGAACGCAAGCTTTCATGAAAATCAGCTTTATGGGAAGATATAGTTATTAGTGTGAGAAACGCGCATATTATCTGAAGTCTCCAAATATCTATCGTTGTTCGAAAAAAAACATATGTTTCGCAGAGAATTGACAATTATACAATACAGGGGAGCACAACGACTACTTCGGTTTTATTCTATTTTCGGAGATTGACTATAAGTATATTGAGTCAAGATCACATGAAGCACAAGGGAAATCAATTGCATGCAGATAGACAACAAATATGTCAACATGATAGGAGTTAAAGTTCTCATACATTCATCCCAATTTACTATCGCTTTGTTTTCCTGTAGACTTATGAGGCAAATGGTGGAATTATTTATCCAGTCATTGCCATACTGCTACGCTTCCTATATTTTCACCCTGACACACATAAGGAATTAACTAAGGATATATGGATTGAAGTTATTGGGTACAGTTTGTAATAAAATATAAATAAACCTCCAGAAACTGAAGAAATATTTTGAATTATAGAAGGAATTTAAATTCCTAGAGATAATACAACTTCCAAGAAATCTTTACTGTAAGCTGAAAAACTATGAATTCTTACTGATATATACTCTCATCCTGTATATACAATACGTTTATTTCTGGTATTATTCAAGGAAGATATCTAATTTTGATCATAGTTACCATCAGCAAAAATAAATTATTTGTAGCTCAAAATCCCAGGACCTACTTCTATTCAAGGACAGATAAATATATGTTTGGGATTGTTAGTACGTGTGTCTATGTTTGGGATTATTAGTACGTGTGTTTCACTATAAAAAATTGGGGACGTTACTCCCTCATGCTCCGGACACCAAGCCTCGTCCAATATTGTGAAAATATACAGATACAGACAATGTAACAAAAAAATGTAATATGCATATTTAAAGAGAGTTGTATAAATGCATAAGGAATTTTTACTCTTGTAAACAAGCAACTACATATATGTTTCTTCTAATGAGTCTGTTGCAATAGGGTTCTGAGAATTATTATTTCAAAATATATCATAATGTAACGTAGCCACGTCCCGTGCATTTTTAAAAGTATAGTAAAAACTATCGGCACGTAACAGTATGAGGACCATTTGAAAAATTGAATTTTAAAATAGGTTGGCAACACTAAAAACTGGGCTGCTTGATGTCGGGAACATCTAAAACTTTCTTATATAGGATTGAATTATGTTCAAGCTAAGTTTGGGACAGATACGGTACAGAAAACTTAAAAAAAAATGATATTTTTTTTAAAAAGTTGGCAGCACTGAGAATTGAAAAACCCGGAATATCTCGTATATAGGCGTACCAAAAAATATTCGTAATCTTACAATATCTACGGTTTAATTTATGTTGTATTTCTTCTCAATTACCTATATATAAAAGTAATTCTTGCTTAAAGAGACGTTAGCATTAATTACAAATTGCTGCTTTGTAGACAAACGAAATTTAGAAAAAAAGGATGTGCTTTTTTCTGTTTACAACACTAGGTATGACTCAGGAAAAACCTGTCAGAATGGTCGGCCGCTGGGATCGAACCAACAACTCCCGAATGCTAAGCCAACGCTATACCACTGAGCTAAGGTGGCTCGGTAAATAATAGCGGCGGTTTTTTGCCTTCCAACTCTTGGGAGGGAACAGATTAATAGAAAAAACGATGGGAAAATATGAATCCCTGTGCCCCTTACTGTCTGAAAAATAGGCGGTATAATGTACCCACAATTTTGGAAAATCAGTGACAAGCACAGGGATCCATATTTTACCATCTTTATTTCTATTAATCTGTTCTCTCCCAAGAACTGGGAGGCAAAGAATCGCCCATCCAAACCCAACCCTGGGTTCGCCACTGCCTCTCAAATACTCAAAAACTGTGAGTAGAAAATTGGCATTTTGTACCCACAATTCACAGGCACAGTTTTTACAGTGTAGAGAAGTAACTACAAGAGTAGCAGTGGAGAAAATGGCAGTGCTAGAAGTAGGATTTTAATTTTATTTATTACCTTTAGTAATCTATTGCTCAGGGCGCTAGAACTAGAAACAGTAGTCATAGAAATAGTAGAGGAAGCTGCAGAAATAGTAGTTGGAGTAGTAATATCAGTTGTAGTATGGTAGTAGTAGTATTAAGATGAAAACGTAGTATCTATAAGGTAAGAGCACCAGTAATGGACACTTGAAGAGAAAAGTTGTAAAATAAGAATCATCTCATCTATTTGGGGAAAGTTAATATAGTATAGTAGATGCTACTGAATAGTATTCGCTCGTCATTTGTTTTATCTGATATTTCTGACATGATGTTGAAGTTAGTTCAATGATCGCACCTACTCTTCCATGTATTCCGTTAAGCAAGTGATTAAGGCAAGAGCTTTCGCTTTTTATTCATGGCATTACAGTAATGAATATTTTTGTTAATCCAATATTCTCGGGATTGCTCCCAGAATAAGTTTTGCTGGATAGCTAAGCTTTCATTACCATACAGCGGTAACATTTTCAGAGCTGTGACTTGTGATGTACTGGATCTGTATTTATATGCTGCTTCTATTGGTTGTCGTCTTTAGCCAATAGCGTGCTAGGAAGTGCGTAATGGAAGCTGTTCTATGATTGGCTGTTAGCTTGGGTCAATGGCGTGATCGGATTTGCGTTGTGGAAGCTGTTCTCTGATTGGCTGTTGGCTCGGGTTGCTGTTGTGCTGTCTGCTGCATTTGGAAGTTGAAGGCAAATATCAGGAAAGTGATAACCATCGTCTCTGTTGATAGAGGACCTATGTGTTCGAATAAATAATGCTTCGTGTATTTTCCTGTCCCAAAAGTTCTTGCTTTTCTTTAGAATTTCAGTTAGGTCTCACTAGTCTATATGTTTATGCTGTATGCAGTGTTCAGCTATTGCAGATTTATCCGGTTGCCACAGTCGGGTGTGTCGCTGGTGTTCCTTCATTCTATCTTCTGTGTTTCTTCCCGTCTCTCCTATGTATATGACCTTGCATTCACACATAATTCTATAAATGCCTGGTGTCTTTAATCCCAATACGTCTTTTGGAGTGGGCAGTAAATTCTTTGGTGGGGGTTGAGTGTACCGTCCTGATGTTACCTTTCCTCAGTAATCTTGCTAGTTGATTGGAGGTTTTCCCCATGTATAGAATGAGTGCAATGGTTTCCTTCTCTACTGTAGTGTTTTCTCTTGTAGCGTGATTTCAGTTCTTCTATTTTCTCATGGCCATTTTAATCTGCTGCGAAGAGTATCCATTAGATCTGAATACTGTCTCCAGATATGAAAGTTCCATGCTTACATTGCATTGTCTTCATCTGCTATTTGGTGTGTTCTGTGTATTAAGGTATTGAGTACTCCCATTTTTTGCGCCGGATGATGATAGCTGGTGGCGTCAAGATAGAAATAATTGTGCGTGGGTTTCGTGTAGATTGAATGACCAAGGCTGACATCTGTTGTTTTTTTTTTTGTATGCAAGTACGTCCAAGAACGGAAGTCTGCCTTCTGTTTCTATTTCAATTGTGAATTTTATACTCTGGTGAATGGAGTTCAGATGTTGCAGGAATTCATCCAGTTTCTGTCTGCCGTGGGGCCATATAACAAATGTATCATCCACATATCCGTAAAAAATGTTGGTTTTCTGTGTTGCTGTATCTAGTGCCTGGTGCTCAAAATGTTCCATGTAGAAATTTGCCAGAACTGGAGAAAGAGGGGAACCCATTGCCACTCCATCTGTTTGTTGATAGAAACTGCCGTGGTAACTAAAGTAGGTAGACGTCGTGTGTGTCTGAAGAGCTGTACGATATCCTTGCTGAAATGGGATTGCAGGAGTTGAATAGAATCTTCTAGCGGTACTTTGGAGAACAAAGCTCACAAGTATATCCTGTGTGTCTATCTTGGTGCTGCGTAGTAATTGTACGAAGTGACTGGAGTTTTTATATGGTGTGTGCATTCTCCTGTCAACGGCTATAGCAGTTCAGTTAGTTTCGTGGCGATTTATTGAATTCATAACCGACAAGTTTAATAAAAAACACAGGTGCAACCCTGTTAGATGTACAGAAAGCTTTTGACCGATGTTGGTATCCTGGTATCCTCTATAAACTAATACAATCCAAAGTTCCATCACACATAATTCATTTCATACGATCCTACTTAAAAGACAGAACTTTCAACGTATGGCATGAAAACAAAAACTCAACAAATAGAGAAATCAAAGCTGGTGTCCCACAGGGATCCCTTCTTGGCCCAGCCCTCTTTCTCTTATATGTTAATGACATCCCAAAATGCTCCAAAACTCATATAGCTATGTACGCTGATGACACTATAATCTATTCGTCCTCATTCACACCAAATCAAGTAACTAAGTATATCCAACAACACCTTGATATTCTTAAGCATTGGCTCAAAAATGGAAAATTAAAGTTAATGCAAGTAAATGCGAAGCCATACAATTCACTAAAAGACGCAGATTGCCTAACACTCAACTAGTCCTAAATCCTACTAAAATCGAATGGGTAAAGAAAGTGAAGTACTTAGGAACTACACTAGACAGGAAACTAACGTTTGCGCAATATATTAGAATGCAGGTAGGTAAAGCACACGCTAGGTTCTTCCAACTGAGTGGACTTTACAGCTGCCCTACGCTCAATCTACAGAGCAAACTCATTCTCTACAAAATGCCTGTCCGTTCCATCATAACTTATACCGCCTCCCCTTGGGCTTTCGCTTCAAAATGTCATATCACGCGGCTTCAGAGAATTCAAAACAGGGCCATTCGTCTCAGTCTAGGACTTAATAGATTCATTTCAATAAATAGACTGTAGAAAGAACTGGGGCTTCGCCCTATTGGAGCTTATATTCGGAACTTAACCAGAACATTCTACTTCGATTCACAAGATAGCCGTAATAAGCTAATAAGTACACTTGGTACTTACACTCACAAAATGCCGTATAAGTATAATCGACCTCTCACATTTTTGAAGCCAAACCCCCACAAAATAAAAAAAACTACTAAATTTAGTAATCGATAGTTGTAAATAGAACTATGAATTACTCCTATTGACAATACTAAAATAGCGGTTCGATTACATATACTTACTCAGATTACGGACTTACCTTATCAAGATATCGGACAATGCAATTTGCAGCATAAATAATTCTTTATGGTCTTTTTATCACTACTAACAATATTCGTGACAATGCAATTGCAGCATATTAAATCCCTATATTTCTATAACTATAGCTCTCATGGTAATGCAACTTGCAGCTTTCTTAATCTATTATTACTATTATTATTATCTTTTCGGATCTCTATAATTACACACACACAGACACACACATTGACTCAGATTACTAAACATATTTTAGATGTACTTTATTCCAGGAAACAAGCGCGCAAGCTTGTAAAACCTACCTTAATAAATGTCTCACCTGTAGTAATAGCACCTTCTTTCTACAATCTAGTTTAGAACCTTATAACAAATCATACCTACTAATTGTCTCCGACAGCGGGTTTTCTCCACCCTTACCGTTTTTGTGGAGTTTTTTATCTGCTGTACTAACAATCTTGGTTTCAGGTTTTAATATTACCGATTTATGGTTTTCTTTACCGGCATCACCGACTTCTCCTCCCCAACCCACCCTCTACCAAGAGCAAATCTTTCCGTGCTTTCCTATCTTTTTTCACCTTCTTTCTCTATCTCCGATGTAGTGGTAAATGTCTTGAGTAGATAAAAAACCTTTAGTATTACCTCATTCCTATGCTTTGATGTAGTTCCTACTTAGCATGCGGAGGATCACGGTATCATGGAGGTGATCCACACACTGGGCGTTCGTTGAAGGGGCCCGACTATCTTAGTGTTTCTGTTTTCCACAAATCGCCGCTCTGAAGATGTTACCGCTGTATTGTAATGAAAGCTTAGCTATCCAGCAAAATCTATTCTGGCAGCAACCCCGAGAAAATTCCATTATTAATAGACGCCAGCAGAACTTCATGAACAGCAATGTTTTTGTTATTTTGCACTATTACGTTTTATGAAATATTTTTGTTTCAAGCATATGAATGGTCAAAATAACTATAATTTAGATCTGTTATACAGCAGGGGTGTTTCCGGGATGGGCGTAAGCCATAGTGCTGTTACCGACCATAAAATTCATTTTATCTTATCTTATCTAGCAGTGGTGTCTATTACCGGTGAGACAAGGTCAATTTTTGTCCAATTTTGGACATACACTATTCATTACTGGGTTGAAATCAAAATCCTTGATTGATTGAGTTGTTATTAACTTCCTAAGCGAGCTGATAAACTTCTAAGGATGAGACTTACAGCTTTTGGTAAAGTAGACTCCGAACCACTCCACGCAATAGCCCTTAGCGGAAATTGAACTCCTGACCAAGCGCGCAGAAAACGAGCGCGCTAAACTCCCCCGCCACTTCGAGGGCGAAATCATAATTTTTATTTCAACTTCCGAATGATTATTTACTCTTCATGACCATAAATTTGTAAGGAACTTTTTGGTCCAATTTTTCTCAGTGATGGATACGGGGTGTGCATTAATGAAATGATTTGTTTTAGTATTGGACACTATTCATTACAACTTAGGATTTGCATTTTTATGGCCACAAGGAATCTATCGCTCAAGTCGTGATAGGGTAGGGGAAGGGAAGCGAGTCAGAATCGCACAGGTCTAAGTTCAAGGTACCATCAGGGCATTGGTCTGGCATGACTGAGGGAAAACCATGTTAAAACCTCAGTAAGGATGGTCAGCCACTGCTTTCGAACTCAGGGCCTTCGGAATAATCACCCAGTGGGATTCCATGAAACAATCAGATAATTGGATAACATCATTAAACATATAATCTTGTTTAGTACTCATATTCGAAATATGAGCAATGATTCTTTAAATTATTTTGAGCTAAACGCTATGTCCATTACTAGAACATCTAGGTTTTTCGTATCCATCATTGATACAAAAACAATGTTAGACAAAAAAAACGTTACTTACTCTCAAATTAGTGTACGTTAATAAAAGTAAATGCGTAAAAATCAGTACAAAATGTTATGGAGAACGTGTAACATTCTCATTTGATCAATACATTACAACAGTATGTGAGTTAAATATCATAAGGGTGAAAGTGTCCATTACTGGTGCGTTTACCCTATTGCATTTAGTGTGTACCAAATACATTTGACTTCGCAGAAACGGGTAGGTATATTAGCAAGTTGTATTTATTGCATATAAAGTAATTTATAAGTGTACTAATTATCTTTCAAAATCATTGAACCTATAATTAGAAACGTGTATAAACATTTAAGACTTGTTTTGTCCCCACTAAACCCACGCATAGTTTTAGCACAACACCCTCATGAACAGAAGTTTTACTGGTATAATAAAAGGTAGAAAACATCATACCATACTTATACCCTCTAATGTACCGCAGGGTTTGAACATTTAAGCCAAATCACTACTTATTAAAGAAGACAAAAATCTACATAGCTTTTGATGCTCTCCCTTCCATCTCTTCTATTAGGAGAATAAAATCTCTTTCTTTAATTATTGGATTTGATAATAATGAAGGATATTTAGAGAAAAGAGAAAGTAAAGAAAGGTAAGAGGGGATTGAGAGTTAATAAAACTTTTCAGTTAAGAAGAAGTGTACAAAACTTTCGAAAATGGAAAAGATAAAGGAGGAAGTTATGATGGAATGGAATATCATCCCTCAATTAACTCTTGTCATTTCTTATGAATTGTGAAAGAAAAATACTTTTTTACACAGTCATCAATATTTCAGAACCATTAACTATTTGGCAATAATATAACCATTTTCGACAATAATTCTTCTAGCTATCTTCGTTACTCTCAAGTTCACTTTCTTCGTTGTTTAACTTTCGGCAAAGGGAATATTTCAAATCTAGAAAGATGAAAAATTTCCCTTCTGGTGTTCGTATCTGTTTCCTCTTCTCCAAGTTATGAATGGAATTTCTAATATAAATGAATCAAAATTGCTTTCCATCTCTCTCCAAAGCGCCTATCTCTCCATGGAAAATAGAACAGAAAGTTTCGTGGAATGCTCTTCGGTATATAAAAATCCATGCTTCCTTGATAACACTTACACATTATCAGATGCTATCTAATATACGCTTTTCCTTCATTGCAAGGAAAACAAGCATGAAACTCCTTAGTTTCACTTTCGATATGAACAAAAGAAATAAAACAGTAAGATAGAATGTAATGAGAAAAATCAAACGGCGACGAAAAACAAGATATAAAAATATACAAACTCGTCAGAACGATGAAGAGTGTAAATGAAGACAAAATACACAAAGAGAGGAGACGATAATGCATAAACAATACTAGAGTGATAAGAAATCTGAAAATTTCAAAAGAAAACAAGAACAAAATACTTAAAAAGAAAGAGACATGAATAAAAGGTAGGAATTGAAAACAGTAAAAGAACTACTGAGCCATCGCGTGCCATTTCTCCCAAATAAATGTATATACTGCGCAATATACACATACGTAGAATCTCACGGAGAAAAGCGAAACACACTTTCCATACTTGTATTTAACGCATGGAAGATCTCAGTCTGCCGTGCTAAGCGTATAACGTACAAGAAAAAAAGTTTGTGTAAATACGTTCGTTTTTCATATTGTTTTATATTGACCAAATGCCTTAATTTTCTACAATAACCTTGTGTAGTACAAATTTATATTCTTTTAAACATTTCTGTTCAGTTGAATCTTAATAAGAAAAGTTCAATGCTTTCCTAATGCAGTCGCAACAAAAAGGTTTAAACAACTCGCTACCCAGCGCTCGAGATGTTGCCATCGCAACTGAAGTTAGTCGCTCGATAGTTTTAAATAAATAATCAGAGAATATGTCCAGAAGTTTACGGATTGCTTTAGCTAAAGATGTAATCAGTAATTGGCCTAGATTCAAGTTTTTAAGTTAACATAACACCAAAATCTCAATAAAGAAATTGAACGACATAAAGACGTTGGTGCAGTACTGACTGATGGGATTTTAATATTTGGTCAGATTAAACCATACCACGCTTTTGAACAATAGGTTTTATGTGACTGTAAGCCCGTACGATGTTGAAAAGCTCTTTCGGCCTATCACTGAATCCTGAATCGGTGTCTACAGCTAGTAGTGACCCCCTGATGTAGTACAATCATTGGATTGGGGCATACTAGTTGTATTCAGGATTCTCATCAGGAAGCTTAGTTGTATACTTTGGGTCCAACGGTAGGACAGCCAGCAAAGTATATGTCTCCGGGACGTTAAGATTTGACTCCGCCGCTAAGCAAGTTAAGTATGGGACATTACCTCGAGAATCTTCTTCATTAATGCGACAGCTAGTCATCTCAAAGTTAGAGCGTCGGTACCAGTTGGTGCACGAAAGTTTAAAAAAGACTTAGTCGAAGATTTAAAGACTTAGTTAGTCGTAGTGGAAATCAAACAAAGTGCAGTTGGATCACGAACATATACTTTGCACGAAGAGTTAAAGACTTAGTTACACTGTAAGAAATTTTTATGTAAAATTACAAAAAAATTGTTGGCAGCCCTTTTGCTAAACCTTTGGGTAATCGTTTCGTAATTTTACAAACGGATTTACGATGTGTGTGTAAAATGAATTACATATGTTTATGTAATTATATTTATATATTTTGTCAGAATGCATAAATTAGGTAAAGCTATTTACATAACTTTAAGTAACCCAATTTGCAAGTATTTATGAAAACTAAATTACATAAAATTAAGTAAAGTGAATTGCATAAAATTATGTAAATAGCTTTACCTAATTTATGCATTCTGACAAAATCTGTATATAGAATGACATAAACTTATGTCATTCAATTTACACACACATCGTAAATCGGTTTGTAAAATTACAGCATTGTAAAAATACGAAACGATTGCCGTAAAGTGGGTATACTTTGGCCCTTTAAAGATAACATTGGCCCAATGGAAGAAAAAGAGGTATTCATACTACTTGGTAATTATTCTTTCTTTCAGTACAAAATTTTGTGGATGGTCCAAGTGAAAGGAACAATAACATGTAGCATGAAGACAAATGAAGGGTAAGAATATTTTCAGTCCATGCCACAAAATTTTTCCGGAGACTAAAGACAGTGTTGCTTTTGAAATGTGTTATAATTACACTGTTATAAACTTAGTTTTAAGTTTACATCATTCATCAAGTAAACTAAAAATTAAGTTTCTAACAGTGTAATTACACATCACTTTAAAAACAACACTTTGTTTTTAGTCACCTGAAAAACGTTGTTGCATGAACTGAAAGCACTCTTCCCCTTGGCTTTCAAATCTTTCTTCCATTGGGCCAATGTTACCTTGAAAGGGCCAAAGTGCACTCAGTTTACAGTACGTAAAGATTTAGCAAAAGGGCTGCCAAAAACATTTATATAATTTTACAAAAACAAAAGTTTTCCTTAATCTGTCGCTGACTTGGATCTGCACCTACTTTCACTTACTCCGAGATGCACAAACCATTGTTAGATTTTTTTGCTGTAATTCTCGTTCTTGCAGCAAATACTTCTGAGAGAAAAAAAAAACGAAACATGTTCAACACGTCTTCACTGATTAATTACTTGTGCATTTACTTAAATGCAAAGTGTGAATTGCAAATTTTACCTACCAGAAACTTAAACCTGTCAGTTTCCTCCTCCACGTAACTATAAAACGTTAAAATTTTTGTAACATTGAAAGCTGTGGAATGAAAAAAAAATCAAGATCACACCAGTCTGTCTTTCATCATTACTTCTGTTGTATTTTCACTTCGGGTTTCAGGTCAGAGTGCCAGATCCCAAAATGTAATATCACTCGCGAGATTATAGGCCCCTTCTACACGAACGGGGAAAACGCGGTAGTTTTACCGCACCTCGTAACCCATGCTTTTAAATGTATGTTTCAAACCAAGCGGAGAAAACGCCCGTGTCGACACGTACACTTAAAAGCAATTGTTTTGTTAGAAGGCGCGGTTTGCTTGCCGTAAAACCACCGCGCCTTCCCCCGCTCATGTAGAAGCGGCATTAGACCCCTAACAGAGTATTAGAGATTTTTTTAAATGCATTCATCGATTCCCGTACATTCTCTGGATGGCCGAGAGGTTAAGTGCTCGCTTTTCATGCACGTAGTCACAGTTGTAAGATTCCCGCCAGTCTATTGAACAATGATGCAGAGCCCACTTTACCAAGAACTGTAGGCCCCATCTTTAGTCCACCAACTCATTAAGGATGTTATAATAAATCAGTCAATTCATTCTCGAACACTTCAGACCAGACCATATTCATGGTGCTTGCGCAACTGAGACTAACTCGTCAGGAAGAGCGGCAACTGGACGCGAACTCTATACCTTCAAAATGCGAAGTCAATGCTCTAGCAACTAAGCTACGGCGCTGAAATATGCAAATTCAAAAACAATGCCGTTGTCAACCAAAAACAGTTTGTGACTTTCGGCACTTTACATAATACAATAATAAATAATAAATAACAGCAACAAAATTAAAGGCCAAATTAATGTAATTGCAAGCAAGCAGATTTTGACAAAACGGTAGAAGTGATTTTTACGCTATATTTAACAATTAGAGCAATTATTTCTAAACAAATGTTGCATTGTTGTATGTAAAATCAGGCATACATCTAAAAAGGCGGCAGATAGAAACAAAAAAACTTTGGCAATAAATTGTAGAAAAAGAAATTAAAGGCACTTGCCGTGTGAAAATTTTGGCTTAAGATTTGTGTGAATTTCCTTCTTCCGTACAGTATTTATATCCATCATTATCTGCTATGACCAACGACTGTTTTTTTGCTATAAATGTTTGTATGCAAATTGTAAAATTTGTAACGCATAAATAACAGTAATAAAAGTACTTCAACTATCTTAAAAGAAATTTATAGCTTATTTCATAAAGTATAATGGTGTCACATGATGGATATAAATACAATATTTGTTAGGTCGAATTTTCATGTACTATACAACGAGAAGTAATTAACCTTTTCTGAAAACTGTTTTTAGAATTTCATAAGGCCAGCTCCACATTTAATATTTTCTAATAAAAATCGCGATGAAATATATAGTACAATTTTACGACGAAACACTTACAATACCATTTAATATTGATAATGTAGCATATTTAATATTCAGGTTATAAATGACTGCAAAGTCAATAAGTGCTTAAGGCCCCTTCTACACGAGCGTAGAAAGCGCAGTGGTTTTACCGCATGCAAACCACACCTTCCAACAAAACCCATGCTTTTAAATGTACGTATCTACACATGCGTTTTCACCGCGCTGTTTGACACGCAGATTTAAAAGCATGGGTTTTGTT
Source organism: Lepisma saccharinum (assembly GCA_022664845.1). NCBI lineage: Eukaryota > Metazoa > Arthropoda > Insecta > Zygentoma > Lepismatidae > Lepisma > Lepisma saccharinum. The sequence goes on from JAGDQP010003369.1 coordinate 48,901, forward strand.
AAAAGGTGCAGTTTGCACGAGATAAAATCGCCGCGATTTCCCCGCTTGTGTAGAAGGGGCCTAAGATGCTGAAAATCAATTGTCGGGAAAAACTTTCTAATATGCCAAAGGATAAGTCTACATTTCCATTGTGGTGTTGCTTTAAAAAATTGGGAGCACACCATTTTGAGAAACTACATACCCTTGCTTTGTTGCCTTGCTACCAACATTTTATTTTCAGCATCTTGCGGTAATAAATTTAAGAATATATTTATTTCAGTCCTGTAGAGTATACAGAGTAATTTGGAACAGTGTTGCTGAATCTGTCTTGTTATTTTTTAACATACTAAAATGTAGAAGCAGCAAATACATACAAAGACAGCAATAAAATATTTAGCTTAGCTTCTTTTAAATAATATGATTTTTTACACGCACTACTTGAATCACCAACTATAAGAATTGTATTAAACGTATTGGTTTGTTTCAAAAATTTAAACCAAAGAAACTTCAAAACTTTGTTTTGTTACACAATACCAACGTATTGACTCAAATCTGAATCACAATCTCATTTTGTTAATTAATTAGTTCATTTCTCCATATAACACAAGACACGAAACTTCGGCTTATGCCAAACATTCATCTGCTTGCGTTCCACGATATCTTCAAGTTGTTTTATTATTTATTTTGCTGCACACATTGCGTCCCAACTCTTTTTCCAGTAACCGGTTATTCTGTAAAGGAAGAAATTCATCAGATTACTATGATAATATTAAAATAATGTACAGTTACCAGGTTTACGCTAAACAAAGCAATTTAGGTCATCTTTAGTTACTTTGATTAGAACAATAGTTATCTGAAGGTATACGTAAACTCGGTAAACTTCGTTTCATATGGGCCAGTCTAGTAACTTTGTGACTCCGGTCCGTCATGATAAAGTATACGTGTTCTAGAAAATATAACAATGAATAAACCTTTGGGAATTTGCAGTTTACTGATTTCTTGTTTAAAAATTCTAAATATTTCTTCTGAAAGAGCAGCTTTTCACTACATGTTGTTTCAAAACTACTTGGGATCCATTTTACAAAAAAAAATCAAAATTAAGTGTCAAATACTTTTCTGACGAAAAGTTGGCTCGGCTAAAAGTGTAAATCAAGCTCAAGAAAGTTTTTAATTGAAACATATATTTTGTTACAAAGCACAAATAACTTTATTTTCTTAAAATTACGAAACTATCAGCATACACATTTGTGATATGATTTGAAATGTTTATTTTTGAATAAAGATGCGACTGTAACATTCACATTACCACAAATAACATTGCTTTTGTTTATAGAATACTATGTTAAAGGGAACGAAGTAACATTCTGAAATCACGCCATAAATCACAAAACTGGGTTTTTGATTACCTAAGATTGTGACCAACATCTTCAATCAGAAAAGGGTAATTCCACCGAAAATCGTCCGATTTACCACAAATTGGTTGAACGACCATTTTTGAAAATTCTGATAATTTGCACACATATTGGTATATGTTTCGTAAACACAACGGTATGATTAGAAATGCCGGATTCCATTCCGTGTGGCAAATCATGAGAAAATCAGGATGCACGCAAAATGCAATATCTCACAAGTAACACTATTTCAAACCAGCATAATAATCTAAGTTTGTGTGTAAAATATTAGGTACCATTGGAGAATGTCTGAAGAGAAATTGATGATACAATAGTCCGATTCTTGTCTGTGAAGAGTGATATAAAAGTGTTGAAATACCATTATATTTTTTTAATTGCTGAAAGAAATGGAAAGCAAAATACACAGTAGTGGGTACTGGGTAGAAGGCACTTCCATGTAGATGGTATATATTACATGGTCATGGCGGCCATCTTGAAGTCTGCCATATTGAATCTCGATTGATTTTCTTAAATTGGAAGCGGGTCGTGTAATATGTCATTTTGGGCTCGAATTTTACGAGAAATACATTTCTGGAGTCGGTTTTGCTGTAAATGTAATAATATGTGACGCTAGCTTGGGGTAATGATACACTAGCCTGGAAACATCTACTTTGCTTTGAAATAACGACGGAAATGAAACCCAAATGCGTACAAATCCATATCGATAGGGCACTATACTCAGGAACAATTTGTATGCATTTTGTTTCATTTCTGTCGTTACTTCGAGAAGAAATGTGTGTTTCTAAACTATTGCATTTGTTACTTCATGGTAGCGTCACATACTCTTATCTCCCACAATGTTACATTTACGGCAAAACTGACTTCAGAAACGTATTTCTCGTAAAATTCTAGCCCAGAATGGCATATTACGCGACCCCTTTCCTATTTAAGAAAATCAATCGAGATTTAATATGGCGTACTTCAAGATGGCCGCCATCATGAATATACCCTCCACAAGGAAGCGCCTTCTACCCAGTACTCATTACTATGTATTTGCTTTCCATTTATTTCAGCACTTTAAAAATATAATGGTATTTCAACACTTTTATATCTCTCCACAGAGAAGAATCGGACTATTGTCTCATCAATTTCTCTTCTACCACTGGCCAATGGCACCTAATATTTTACACACAAACTCAGTCTTTATGCTTATTTTAAATATGTATATTTCTTCTAGATCTGAGTGTCCACTTCAAATAGTGTTGCCTGTTAGAAACGAAAGGTGCTACAGATATGGGACAAACATCATTGGAAAGGTAATGAAGCGATCTTTAATGCAGTGCAAAAACTTTTTATCGTCTCAATTATAAATGCTTAAAATAATGCCAGAAAATTATGAGTAAGCATCAGCTAAATTAAACGTTTAAGCTCCGAAAATTCTGGGAAGGAGTTGAACCAAAAATGCGCTATATGGACCTTGTATTTATCTCCACGCAATGTAAAGCTGGACGAAATAGGATATCGTAGAAGTCAATAATGATGATTTTATAAGGCATCAAATGGCCACATACGGAATTTTGTCAATGTTTGCACTTGAATATCTGTGATGGGAGAAGTCCGAAAATTCTGCAACTTACGCAAAATGACCTTTGGTTCATATTGTACTTATATATATAAAAGCGGAGATTTAGAGTTGGCAGGTTACATTCGAAAGTTACGTAGAAAATGTCAAAATACAGGACAATGCCATAAATTTTATGCACGTTCAATAACATGGAATTAATGGAATTAAATATGACTATAACAGTAAATACCAGGTTACAACATTATAATAAATACGTGTAAAATATCTTACAAGTGGGATACTTGAGAATTTTAAACAGTAATTTACCACCTTTTTCAATTTTAGACATTTTTTAACCGCTTGATTTAGGTGCGGCCCACCAATTAAGTTCTGGATATAATAATGGCCCTCGGTCAGTCTGAAGTTGGAATAGAGGATTTTAAAACATTGAGAAAATCCGGTCAGTAATTGTGGGAGCCGAACTCACGAACACCGCCTTACCGGGGCAGTGCTCTTACCAACTGTGGGCAAGTCCACCTCATACATTTCGCTGAGTTTCCCCTATAAATCATAATTTTTCTGAGTTTTCCAGATTTATAAAATTCCCTGAGTATTCTAGGTTTTCTAGAGTGGTGGACACCTTGGATCTGATTCCCCCTCTCCATTGTCAGACAAAATAAGCAAGGCTTGAACCTCCTCCCCTTAAATGCCCAGAAGGTGTTTATTAGTAACATTTTAGTATCACAAGTAAATAAAGATTGCAGCGCAAGAATGATGATGAGTGTATTACTCGAGGCAAGTCCGAAGGCATGCGCATGGCGAACCAACTGTGGTTTCCCATTACCTTCCAGCAGAGGTAGAGACGTTCTAAGGGCTCCGAACCACTTGTCTCTCTACCGGGTATCGAGTATCAAGTTACTATGTATCAGAAAACAATTAACAGAGGCAAGAATGTTTTCAATTTACATTTCATTCAAGGTCTTTAGGCATCTGAGGCTAAGGTCAAGATAAGGTATGGAGAAGGATATTACACTAGTTTGTAAGTACCCTTCCAACATTTGCCTCGTGAGACTGGGAAAAACTTTCAGGAAAAAACACAACCACAATGGGCTGCCGCTGGAAACGCTTGGTAGAGAGAAGTATATGTTTAACATTTTAATTACACTTTAATAAAAGGCCTGATTTGGAAAAATTGAAGACCAGCTTTTGTGAATTTTTACTCATAGTTAACATACCACTTACTTACTCTATGGCTTACGGAACTCGCAAGTTCATCACCGCAGTAACAAATGATCGCCATCGGGTTCTATCCTGGGCAAGATCAAGCCAGTTTTCACCACGAACACCTATTTCTCGAAGATTCCTTCTAATACTGTCTTTTCAAAGGTCTCTTTCGATCCGACTTTCCAACCAAGATGGAATTTAGTCTTCGTTTTTCTCCCATCCGAGCTACATGACCTGCCCAACTTAGTCGTCGTAATTTCATTACTCTTACATCGGGTGAGTCGTACAATCCGTGGAGTTCTTCATTATGCAGTCTCCTCCAATCTCCTCGTCCCGTTTAGGCCCGTATATCTTTCTCAAAGACCATACCACTAAGAATGATAATTCAGCGATATATTTCTCACATATAAAAATAATGATACCATTTAATATTAATGCAATATTAGCACCAAAAATCCCGAATTAAGGTTCTATCATCTCACTTGAGGATCGTCACTGCAGACACGGAAAGAATACTTTCTACTTCTGTAGGAATAGAATTTTATTGAAGGCTTTTAGGCAATTTTAGCTCATTCCATATAGATGTTGATGAAAGAATTGGTGAAATGAACAAAGTGGGAGGAAACGGGAGAAACTCGACAAAACCAATACATGTGTCCACCAGAAAGGCCACATAGCATGAGCTGGGATCGAACCGAGGATCCCAAGCATAAGAGAAGAGCATTCTACCGCTGAGCCACAGCGACCCCTTCTCCTTCTCTATTAAGCCCACGCACTTGCGTACTTTTTGGCTACGACTACAGCATAATAGCGACTAAATGAAGAATATGTAACCATTGTTCACTTTGACAATATACTTACAGGTAATTCATCTTTTCCATTCCAACTTCCAGTCACTTGTCTTTGTTGCATGGTTTGCTTAATATTAAGAGCTGGAATAGTAGTACAGCCAGCATTTATACTGTGAATAGAAAATAATAATATTAACAACATAATGATCTTTTACAAACACTAACACCAGCAAATATTGTTAGGATTCTAAATTTCACTACTACACTAAATAAGCTATTGTCACTCCATACAATACAGTTTAATATGCACATTCATCTACTTATATTTGTTTACATGCAAAACTGATAATACGACATCACAGAATTATGCGCAACTTGAACTAATAAATAACATTGTTTCAAGTGGATACTCAGATTAAAAGATATACAATTCCTTCCGTCTCTATTAGAAATGTGTGTGTGTGTGTGATTCTGTGTGAAGTTCGAAAAGAGAGGAAAGGAATTGTATTATGTAGTATCTTGACGAAGATCACGAACACAATTATACATGTACGTAACATTATAAAGTCATTTAAAATTTTCGGTTTCTGCCTTCTTCAGTTTTAGACCGAAAAGTTCCCGGTCAATCCTACGAAATCAACAAATAAAAAAATAATTTAATGATGAAATTTTGTGTGTTTATTACCAGGTACTAGAAGATTATTTTGTGAAAATTTCAGATTTTTTGATTCAGTCCTTTTTGAGATATACCTGCTTGACATCGGCAATTTTTGACAAATTGCGATATTTGAAGGCCCGTAAAACCTAAAGAAGGCATTTAAAAGGTATCATTTTTTTAGTCTTGTCCTCTATTATATCTTTAAGGGGGGGAAACATTAAAATTGTTTTTAATCCCTTCTTTGAAAAAAAATCTCTAAATTCTTCAATTTATTCTAATCCAAACACATTTTTCTAGATAAGTTTTAGGTTATTTCCTTAAAACTTAACACATTTTTGGTCATAACATGATTTGTAGATGGTTTCATTCAGAGTAAGAAGGTTTTTATTTCAAGTTGATATCTTAATAAATAAAAAAAGTTATTTAACTTATCGCTAACCTCTAAAAGCGCCAAAAACGGCCGACCCTCATAAAATGGTGAATCCATAGTGGTAGTAGTAATTTTTTTTAATAAATCATTTTTTACTCCCAGATACATACATAAACAGAAAATGCATGTGTATAAATAAAATAAAATATGTCAGCAACAATTGGTTGATTTCATATGGATTCACCCTTTACTGAACACATGCACAGAATTTGGAAAGAAAAACAAAATGGCGGACGTCCACATCAAAGACGATTGACAACGTTCTGCGAGTGCGCAAGTACTGATGAGAAATGGGTTTTGTTTTTCTATCTCTTCAAATTGTGCAACATGGCGTCTCCTTAGCACAACTCTGATCTGTGAATTTTCTCATCTACCATGTGTAAAAGCTTCTGCGAAACGTTGCCGCTTTTTTATTGTCTTTGTGATGTTTGTGTACGCCTGACTTGCTATTCTATTATGTAAATATTTACTATTTTCTACCTTTTGTATTATTTTATGTACACATATATATTATATTGCAGATCTGAGTGTCCACTTGAAATAGTGTTAGTTGTTAGATCATATCTTTAGTTTTTCTTCAACCGACCACCGATTCCTACATAAAGTATTTAAATGTAGTATCAGTACTACATTTGGATCTTGTATCCGTTTGAGGAAGCTCAATTGGACCGTGTGCAAGACTTGTGTGATATTTGAATTTTATTCCAGATAAGTATTTTTTTACTCCTCGCAAAAATTTAGAATGAACACACAAGGTTTACAAAAAGGAAACTCTAACGTTTAGTTTCTTTAAAAAAATCTGTAATACATTATAGGTATTTATTGGCGGAAATGAAGTAACTCAGATAAGACGATCGAGAGAGAAGCGGGGCGATTCAATTTCTTTTAAAGATGACACATATTTACCAGAACTGCACACACAGTAATCCCCACTATCTTTGGCTTTTAAACTCCTTTTTGAGGAAGGAATTCAAGTTAAATGAGGCCGTCGAAGAAAATATGTACGAGGTGTGCACAACAAACATAGTTCCCATGCTTTTATCAAATTTAAAGAACCATATTTAACGTTTTCCATACATATGACAAGAACATATCTAAACACAATCAAAGTTAGTGATTATGGAAACTATGAAAACAACTTACAAAAATATATTTTAAAAAGCTGTTATATACTTTTCTTAAACAATCTACACTAAAAGGCGAAAAATAATTTCGTTTATGCATGACTAAAACAGAAGCATGGGTTTGCATAAAAATAGGAAACTGATCAAATCACTGTAAGAATTGTGATACAACTTTTGACAAAAACAGCAAAATATTAAAAAAGAACTTTTATATCATATAAGAAAATTTTGAGGTTTGCACAATGTTCCTTGAAGTTTATTCTGCTGGGGGTGAGTCGACGTGGATTTTACTTTCTCATTTTTTCATACATGTCTGTGCAAAATTCAGAATTATTCATTTGAATAATTACCATAACTTTCACACATTCGATTGTCAGTGATGGCTTCTCTGATCTCCAGAAGTTATTAAGTATTGAAAATTACCACGCTACGAAATTCGAACTTCCACAAAGAAGCTCCACTACAAACACTGAACCACGCATGTCGTTAACCGTGTTGAAAATGATCACCCAATCTGTCGCCGATATAGTAGATTTAAGCCTAGTCGATGTACCTCCACGTTTACATAAACAGATTTTTCCGACTTCTAGCCGTGAAACTTTGATTAGTGCAACGAAACAAAAGTATATCTCCACTTGGTCCTTCCTACAATTTCAAATTTGGTTTATGTGGATAAAATTTAAATTGCACAGATTGATCGTAAGAGCAAAGAGAGAATTTAGTAATAGCATTGTAGTTCAAATCACGAAGCGCAACAAAACTACCCTTAAGATTCAGGGAGTTGAATTGCCGGTTACTTGGTCAGAATTCTTAAGGAATTAAATGAAAAAAAAACGCCTTACCCAATTAGTTATTTTCGGCACTCTGTCTTCATCAAACGTTCTGTTGCTACTTAAAAAAATTCAGGAGACATTTTAGTTTAGGTCCCCCAATTCTGTTTCTCTTTACAGAAAGCACGATGTGGATTCTACTACTGCTACTAACCTTAGTTCATGGAGACACCCCACAAGAGGATTTGGAACCAAAAATTTTTGTTACAACAGGTATTCTATGGAAGCAATAACATTCTAAAATAGCATATGAGAAATGCCTTTGGTATACAAGCAGAAGTTATCGAGGCCCCCCAGTATTGATGCGGCACTCTCCGCACTTGAATATGAACATGTAAAAAAGTTCTGTAACGCTCGGATAGATACTGATCAATCAGTTTGTCCTATGATGTAGGCGACACAGCAAATGCTGACAGCCCTTAAGGTTCATTTAAGAGGTCAACACCAGTGACTGACACCAGTAGAAACGAAAAAGGTATTGCCTTCTTTGGCAAGGCTTTAAGTTGGTATTGTGATCTGATAGATAAAAAGACTTTAGCTCCTTACGTAGCAAAACAAGAAGTGATCGAACGGACTGTTAAAAACTTACATGATCAATCACATGCTGACCATAAATATTTGATTTCATTAGTCCAAGATACGAGAAAATATTCCGAGACAATTTCGAAATCATTTTCAGAAGTAGAATCAGCTGTGAAACATTTACAAAATCAAATTAATAGAGTTAAGGCAGATAAGGAAAAGGGGACAGTGACAGCACAAGCTATCCAATTAATGACGTTTGTTAAATTAGTATTACAGGCCATTCACGTTAAAGAAATTCAAGAGATCCACAAGTCATGTATAGATTACCAGCTACCAATTACTGTACTTTCGACAATTAAGTTACTCGAGGATCTTCAAACACTACGACGTAAAATGGCAGGTTTTAATTATAAAATAGCCATTCCCCCCGGGAAATTTCTACATCACTATAAACTAAAACAGCTTCTTGTCATTTCTCGGATACCAATTTGACTATAATTTGTAAGGTACCTTTGATAAGAGGCGACGGTGTAACTCTACACTCCTTACGCTCAATTCCGTACAGATGGAAGAATCAAACTTGTCTGTTACAACATGAACTGACTATTATTGTTCAGAGAAATGAAAAAATCCAATTACTTCGAAATGACTATTTAACGGATTGTTTGGATTCACCCGATGATTTGTTACATACCATCAATTTCGGAAAACTCTATATCTACCCCCGATTGTCTTTTCCATTTATGGAACGGGACAACCGTTCAACAATATAAGAAGTACTGTAAATTGCAGTGCGAACCCAAAACCGGGACGATAGTTATTCAGGCGGAAACTAACAACTATGCCATTACAAATCCCACCAATGATATCAAAGTTAAGTGTGGAACCTCAACTCACGTAGTTTCAGTTGACCCGGATAGACCAGGTTCATTAAGCTTATATTTGCTTTGTACTTGTAGTGCAAATTTAAACCAGGATTTAGAAATCCCGGAAATATTCCCATGTGCTTCTGATTCGCCTACGCACATTCAAACCAACACTCTAATACCAGCAGCTTGGTCAAAATTGCAAAATCTCAGAGTACATGCACGCAACTTGCAGCTGCCCGAATTCGTTAATTTAGAACAAGCAATAGATGCTAATTGGACATTGGACACCCCTGAATTTAATACGGAAAGTATTCCACCTTTAGATTTTGAAGATGAATCGTTTTCAGTGCACGTGAATAAGATTGCGTCACCAAGACCGTACCTTTCAATACTATACGTATGGAATATTGTATTGACTATAACTCTACTGTGGATGATTTTTAAAATCCGAGTGCAACTAATGCCGCTTATGTTTACCGGACTTCCTACCGTGAAGGCTGATGACTTACTTGTACACACATCAGTAGAAATCCTAGGATACACTATACTAACCCTAGCGCTGTTCATTATTTTATTTTGCCCATGTTATCACTTATGCATATGCAAGATTTGGAAATTTCTGAAATTACGCATGCAAACTACTAACCCACCACGTTTGACATATAAAATGAAGTTATGCAACTTGGATCACCCGTCAAACCAAAAAGAAAATACCAGAAAACTAAGGGTTCTACAAAGGTGAATGAAAGGCCTACTTCTTTGATGTTATGACTAGCTATAGTGACTATATCCTTCCCTTTAGCATTCGGACTAGACATCCCCACATTCTATCATGCCGATGTGAGTAAGGTGAAACTGTCCCAACGAATTTTATGACTCTTCTCTCCCAGTGATTACGGAAATTACTTATGGCGAAACAACATCAAGTTGTTTAAATTGGAATTACTCGCCTAACACCGTTTTAGATCAAACCTGATACAGGACGATTCAACGGTCGGTTATTCGCTTGTTTTTCTTTCATGGTCACACACGCGAAGATTGTTCTATTCACCACAGAACTACCAAGCCTTACTAACCCAAATCAATACTTTTCAAAACATACAATGGTTAAGCTGGTTAGAACCCAAGAAATTGAACTCACCATTAGCATTTGAAAACTTAATCAAAGCATGTCAGAATCAAAAATTGGACGCCCTCTTATGGACATTCAACGACACGAAAGAAATGTTATCTCTAGTTACAAACCTGTTAATTGGTTCAAACTATACCACCGTAATAGGACTCGGAGATTCTGAACGTTTGTTTAATTTTCCTCTTTTAGAGTGCGCCATATCCAAAACCACCACATTAGTAGCATTTAAAATACCGATCAAGAAAGGTAATCAAGTTCAGACTCTGTACCGATTACAACCGTTGCTGTTTAGCTATTATAACGAAGCGTGCTTTACACACTTGCCGATTGAAATTGTCATTGCGGTAACCACTAGGACAAGTACCGATCAACCAATGACAACCGAATTACTTACTACGGATTGTGACCTAACCCGTGAAACTCTGTGTCTTTCCAGATTTTTAAACAACAAGGAGATTGTAGCCTATAATTGTATAAAGGCTTTAATACTAAATGATGCTGAAAATATCAGAAATTTGTGCCCTATGAAATGCGTCCCAGCTGATCAAATCAATGTGTTCCACCGAGTATATTACACAGCCACTTTAATGTTACTTCAAGCTACGCAAAGGTTAACGATTACATGTTCAGAAATCGAAATACCAATTCAAAATCCACGCAAATCGGATCGTTGACCTTACTTGTAATTGCAAGCTTATCCTACAAGATCAGGTTTTTGCCGCACCCCCTCATTGTATTATTTCCACCCATGATTACGGGAGATTTCAGTTTCTTCTCCCCATACAATGGTATGAGGGTCATTTATCTGAACCCCTCCCCTTTGAATGCATGCCATGTAAACCCTACCGACAAATAGAAATTAACGGGAAATATCCCCATGTACCTCTATGGACGACTGTTTCTATTGCCATACTAATAGGAGTTATCAGTCTTTTAATGACTATTTTACTCATTAGGGCGCTGAGAATTTGGCTAAGCAAGCAGATGAATGCCAATGAACCTGTTTATATTACAGTTCAGCAAAGGCTACCAGTAGTAGGCTTCAGAGAGTAATCAATCTCTATCACAAGGGAAATAGTGTGGGTCACTACGTAATTTCGTGCAGAATGTTTGTTAAAAACAAATACTTACGTGCGTTTAATACGGTCAAGAGTGATGACTAAAATGTCGTAGGTTTCCATTTTTTATCCACATTATTTTCCAATATGGCGCCCAAGATGGTCGCCGCGAGTACCTGCGGAAACCATGAAAATCCAGTTGAACACAAAACTGAATTTGGTTTCTAGTTATAGATTTTTTGGTCAAGGAAAACGAATTTGCTGCTAAATTACGGATAGGAGTGATAAATTGTGCGTTACTGGTATAATGGCGTCTAAGATGGCGGCCGCGAGTACCCGCTAAAACCAAGAAACTTTCCAGCTGACGAGATATAAATGTGGGTCACTATGTAATTTCGTGCAATTTATACATTAAAAGCAATATTAGGGTTTCATTTGAAAGAATGTGTATTATAGAGAGGAAAAAATAGATTTCTATTTTTTTAATCATTTACTTGGCAGAGTATTGCCGCCATTTTGAATATGTTTTCAGGCCTATAAATAACATGGCAATAAAAGCAAAAAAATGCCGTAACTCAAAAAATATAGTGTATCGAACTGATAGTTACTTCACCAAATATCGTTCAACTAGTCTACAATCTACTCCATTTTGATAGTTAAATTTTGCATTGTGACGTCATAAACAAGTCGTTTCTGCTTTTTTTACTTTGCATCTCATCAAAAATTTACCAATTATGTAATTCCGTGGAAATGGGAGACTTTGTGACGCAGAAGTTCCCTAGTTTGAGTTCCTGCCATACCTTAGGATGCTTTTCTTTCAAACTATGCATTGTTGACAAGTGGAGAGGTAGCATTAGGGCACAGTTAAGGTGGTCATGAGCAAAAAAGTACTTAATGAGTGCTTCGGTACTTTCCAAATGAAATTCCCAGTCTCGTTCTCGTGTAGCTCGCAAGTAATTCATATTAGCTAGCACTTGATTAATGTAGTTCTTCATAAAGATTTGAGTGTCGCTGAAACCTTCATCAAAGTTTTGAAACTTTTCGATGATGTGTTCCTTATCTATCAATTCGGAAACACGTGATACAGCATCCTTAAGATGACATCTCTGGTTTTGAGATGTGTTTTTGTCAGTCTCATACGCTTCCGAAACCATAGCTGACAAGGCCTGCAGGTTATCGTGTTGTTCAGGACAAAACTGAAGGAAGTCTTCAACGTAGAACTGGTACAAAGACAAGAGTGTTACAATATGAGCCTCAAGGCCTTGATACAGATGCTTTCCATTCAGAATTTGGGTGACTACAGAAAGAGAGTACAATCCAGCCTTCACCCAGGATCGATCAATACCGCTGCTTTCAATGTATTTTCCTACAGCAGCCAGTGCCCACATGATTACATGGAGCTCCCCAGGTCGAAATATGAACTGATTCTCAATGTATTCTGGTGACACCCACAACTTCATGGCCATTTCGTATAGCTGAAGATCCTTCGAGATGCACGTAACATGGTCTGCTATCATGATGAAGCATGATATATCTCTCGATCTGATGCTCATAGTATACAGTACGCTGTAATCTGTAGGTGGCTGCCAAATCAGAGGTGGTACTAGAGATATGTTTGTGATTGTTACTGGTGTTGAAAGGATGGAATTGAACATGTTCCACGTCCCTGGGCTGTCACTAACAACATCGTTCGAGACATCCGGTGAGAAATTAAGACAACTCAGTATCCAGATTAGGTTAAGATTGTTACTTTTGGCAGTAGCTTCACGTGAATTGCTTATAGGATAACGCATAACTTTATTACGGACTTTAGGATTGGGACAGTTGAGTATGATAGTTTCTTATTTTGTTGGACTTATGGATCCACAATCTGTATAATTAATTGGCGACACTATAGTTGGGCTGTTAGAATCAACAGACTGAAATACTGCAAGTACTGTTCCATGAAGTGTATCCTTTCCATTTTACTGTGTCTTCCAAAAAGTCGATGTTGTCCACTGCGAACCATACAAACTTTGAATTTCCACGACCACTGGGTTCTCGTCGTAAAATGTTCGCTGCATGGAAAATAATACCAAAATCTTCTTTCAACGTAGACATTTTCTGGACCGTTGATGTAGCGATATCTTTCGTTTTTGTGGACATCACCTGCTCAGCAAGCTTTCTGTTTTCTGTACGACTAAAATGTGTTTGTGGTATGTTCTCTGCAATTCGTTTCTTGAGATGTTGCTTGTACATTAGTTTCTCCGGAATTGGCACACCATTTTATTCGAGGATATTGAGGTATATTGTGTGAATGTCATTCATATTAAGAATTACATTGTCCTGAAGGTCGAATGCTTGATCAATCGCATTCAGAAGTTCGATTTTAGATACAACTTGAAAAACTTTGATATTTTCTTTAGGCTTCTTTGGTCTATTTGGTGTCTACATTTAACAAGGCACTCCAAGTGAAGTGAAGTGAAAAAATAGACTCAATCAAAGACTTTAAAAAAATGGCATTCCACAAGATGCTAAAGCCTCAATGTTGAAGCAGTCGTACTGTTCATTTACCATTTCAAATGTTCACGAAAATTTTACTTGCATATTTTATTCTCTAAAATGATTATTATGTATGTTCGTAGAGTAAGGATACAACTTTTAGGTTAAGTTTAGTTAAATTTATACTCTATCACAACAGACTTTAGGGACTTTCTCTGTCTTTTATCTCCTACTATCCAAACAAAAGAGAGATTGAAGCTGATTCGCAACAGATGTAATGTAATTTTTCCTTGCTTTTAGGGATAATTGTAATAAGTAGAGTCACTCTTATACATCTTTTGCTGTAGACTAAACTTATTGATCATAACACCTAACTTACAAATTTTCAGTTCAGATTAAAAAAAGAACCTTTTCAAGCAAATTTATGTTTTAAAAAAATGAGTCTTTAGCTACAGCAACAACCTCTCCTGAAGTGGACAGTACTAATTCTACAAACAAAATTGCGCTTGTTAAAAAAACATAAACACACACACACAAACTTGTAAGTAAGGATAGGACGTACAGTTCTCCTGTAAGTTCTGGATTGATTCTATGAACACGCATAGCAAAATCCCCATCATTTTCAACTTTAACTCCTGCTAGCTGACAATGAAGGCGGAGAGGATGTTGCGGGATTAGATTTTTGTCTTACCAAAACCCCAATCCTGGATTTTGCTCACCTTAATTTAATTGCCCAAATAGAGCGAGACTCTATGCTGAGTAACGGATTAAAAAAAAGAAAGAAAGAAAGAAAGAAAAGTTTATTACGAGAAATTTTGGAAAGCCTGAAACATTGTCCTTTCCCTGCGTAGAGACATCGAGTTTTCTAGAATTCGTAAATGAATAACAGCATGAGCTGTGCAGGAAATTTGGCCTCAATGTGGTCTGACTATGCATATGATTTCTGCTGTTTTGCGGAATTTAGAAGACAACGATGAGCATCTAAGGGAAGCGGCATAAACATAGGCTAGATAAAATCAATAGAAGCTGATGGAACAATCATAGCAGACAAACTGTGGTCAAGAATAACCTTACTCGTTACTCAACTATCCAAACACCCTTCCTCAGTTCCTGTCGAATTGTTCCAGAACGATATCACGAGCTGTTACGTAAGGGCTACATGTTCATAAAATTCTTTCTAGAACATGCCAGAGTAAACAAACTTAGGCGTGTCAAATCGACCTCATATAAAAACCTAGGGACGGAAGCTTCGACACACTTACCAGCCCTCGACACCGTTGGAACGACACTACTGTGTGAGTTGCAACCAGAGTAGGAACTTAGAAAATCTACAATCGACAGGTTAGTCAATTAAATTTTAGGACTTTGAAACTTTTCGTACATGAAACATATTTCGCATTGCGACACGTAGCATGTCTTACTTTCACGTCTTTATACAATAGTATCGGTCCACTTCACGAAGAAGTTGCTTAGTTAGAAATTGTTTGTATTAACTCAAACTTTGGCAATGGAAACACAAGATAGGTAGTCTGTTGTTGTTGAAACATTTGTTTAGTATTAGTTGATTAATCGTATAATAGTTGCTAGAAAATAGTTAATGGAGGAAGTTCATTAAGGTATATTTTCTAAGTCATTGAACTCAATCAAGATAAAGAAATATTCATTATAAGGATTTGTTAACGTACTTCCATTATGTAATTAATGTAAGTATCCCTCACCTATTTTATTCTTATTAGCTTGAAATAAACTGCAAAAAAATGTATTTTGGTGTGTTTTCTCTTGACAGCTTTTCCCTTGAGGCGAATTTGCCGCTGGTTGACCACGCTAGTTTAGTCACGTACCAAATTTGCTCGAACCTCTGAAACCTTAAAAGGTTGCTATTACGCCCGCGAACTTGGTTTTACTCTTCTCTGGAGAGTATCGCCACAATTCCATCAATTCATCCCTTCATCATCCATCCGCCCTGAGCCAAAGTTTCCCAAGACCTTAAAAATTAAATTCAAATTCAAAAACATTGTTTATTTTTGCTTGGTTATGCAGGCAGAAGCGGCATCCACCAACATCTACGAAGTCAGAAACATGAATTTTGATGGTTGCAGAAGATTTGACAAAAATAGTGTGATTTGAAACTGAACTGAACTGTCCCGTTTCTGCAATCCCTATGTCCTGTTTTTGTCTCGAGGAAATATGCTCAGCATACAACGTAGTCAATTTGTAAAAAGTTCGGATCACTGCCAGGGGCAAGCTACATTCAATCTACAATAAATTTCCTGATTCCTAAGCAATAAATAAGTGAACGGGTAGATATCAGGTCCAACTTAAAAATAACATTCAGAAAATTTTGCTTTTTTTGTACAAGGGCGTGGACGCGGATACGTCATATATGTCTTACATAAGCAGTTTCATAGTCTTACTATTCCTATCCTTTAGTCTGATAATTCTCGAAATTAACTACTTATTTTATATGGAGTTGAATATATTTTATTTGTTTCTTTCCTGACTTTGGAAGCACAATGTGATGCAAAATCAAGGGGGAGATATGAACGCGAGTTTAATTTGATGAGTGGAAGAGCGTTGGTGTCGCATTCGGTAGGTCGTGGGTTCGATCCCACCGGCCGACCATCCAGACTGAGGTTTTTCCTGTCACACCAGGCAAATGCCGGGATGGTACCTTCAACTTAGGCCCTGGCCGACACCTTCTCATATCCTTTCCCCTCCCCTATCCCGGCCTGAGCCTTAGATCCCCAAAGGCCTTAAATAAAAATTCAAATTCCAGTAACTCATTTTTGTATGTTACCATATAGCAAGCTAGCGATTTTTCTTGAAACTTTTATTTGTTTATGACAAAATGTTCGAGCGAAACTTTATTTGTTGACAAAACCCTAATTAACAAACACTCTTTCTTAGGTTTTCTATGACTAGAATGTCATATTATCTGTGATATATAATTTTTGTTACATTTTATTTCGCTTATTTGTGTTATATGTTTTCAGTAAGACTGACAAGTGTGGCTGGATACTTGCGTTTAGCACCAAGTTACTGGTAATCCTTGACTGGAAACTGGTATTTTTCGCTATATGATCAGTTTTATTCTTACGGGTTACAAATATGTATTTCATTTTATACAGCATTAATACAAGACTTAAATTACAAGCTACATATTAACTCGATTATCTTCCGTTTTATATCTTTTGTAAGCATTTACATACCATCGAAGCCGGAATTTTCCTTGGAAATTGGTGAAGTCACTCTAGTCCCCAAACGCTGTATATAATCAAGAAATTAACTGTTCTCCCCCCTCCCCCATCCAAGAGAGCAGAGCGCGCAAATATAGAGTTGAGTTAGAACTAATGCATGATACCCATGCATATCTGCTAGAAGCCGACCAGGTAGCCGTGCGGTCTAAGGCGTTAGACCAACAACTCGAAGGTCCCGGGTTCGAATCCCGGCAGGGCCATGGATGTTTGTGGATTTTAACTGACTGTAAATGGGCGAATCATGACGAACCGAAGTCTAAAGTTACTAGATTGGCCCATATAACAGGGTTTTTCTCTCATCTGCTAAAAGGTACAGTGAATATTTTATTCCTTCGTTGTTCAAGGAACAATCTACACTAAATGGAATGAATGATCAACATCAGAACAATCGTAGTTTAAAATTGTACAGTCGTACTACAACTGTGCAGCTGCTGGTGCAACTACACCTTATGCAATATATTTGTCTATTGTCTTGGCAAATTTAAATAAATTCGAGCTGCTTTTTCCTTGACGTCTTAGGTTTTGTTTCGTAGAAAAATTACAATTTTTCATTTTTAATATATAATCTGAACCCTTTAATTTCAATTTCATTTGAAGCCATTTCTTTAAGATTATTTTTTCTGGAAACCTAGATCGACACTCTTAAAGTCACGTAAATTTTCTTTGTCGTAAAGACCCAAAGGGAAGATTTCACTGGTTGTGGTAGGAATTTTGTTTGATTTTAGGAATCTCTCCAACAAACTCTGAACAACAACTTGCAAATCTGAAAACAAATATGGACCAAGTGGATCAGAGGTTTGAAATTTTCTCCGTAATGGTTCACATTCCAAAGAAATGCGTTTGAGAAATGCCTATTTGCACTTTATAAAGGCATCTTTTTAATTTGTATTGAAACAATTTTAATGGCTTGGTGTTGGAAGAGTTCCTACTGTAAACAAATTTCTTAATGGTCAAAATTCTGTCAATGGAAGGGGCATTTTCAAGCCATCTCGTTGTAAAGTGATTCAAGGGAAATAGTTTTTCCAGTCAGAGAGGTAAATTCAGCACACCGGGCAGGAGAATCATTGAAAATGAAATATGTATCTCGCAAGAAACTATCTAATTCCCATCTATATATCTAGCAAGAAATTATCTATTTTGGTACTTAATCGCACCATTTACTATATGAACCCGAATGTTTGTTGGCCTTTTACCACTAGGCTCTTTGATTTTCTCATCTAACTTTCTCGTGAAACCAAAATTCACATTTGGGCCATCTATAGAGACCTGAAAAATGCTCTTTTCTTGCAATGGTCTGATTCCTGCAATGAAAATATTCAGTAAATCTTTTGCTCTAGCTCTACCTAAAAAGACACTGTTGAAGTACTCAGTACGCACTCTTTTTCCATTAATATCAACGTATTTTACAAAGTTGTCCGTTATCTGGCCCTTGTGGCAAATCTTAAGTGATTCATCGAAACAAATTACAAAATAATCATACTGACTTAATCGACCTTTGAAATCATTACTAAAATATGAATAAGAATCGTGATTAATGACATATTTACACTTCGTTGCACCCATATTAAAGGTTGAGGCTATTGCACTATCTGGGAACATCAATCTGAATGTCTTACCAATCTCCAAAAACAATTTTAAAAAAAAACTGAATCTTCTGTGAAGTATGGCAGATTTCTCTGACTTTTGGTATATTTTGAAGCATTTCCCTGACTTTTCCTGATTCATTGGAAATTCCCTGATTTTCCAGGTCAGTGTGGACCATGAAGAGGAAGTATCTCGTGTTAATAAACAAATACAGGTCTCTTAAGCTTTCATAAAGAGCTCATAGAAAAACTAAAGATGACCGTACTTTTTTTAACTGCCTGAATTGAGAAGGATCTGTTATTAAACTCGTTATTACTACTCCTTTGAAAAATATAAATGTTTATACAATTTATTTTTCTGGTTAGTGGAAAAGGCTTAGAGAGATGATGATTTATATAAACCTGAAATAGTTGTCTTTGTATTGAAAGAAGAAAAATTGGCGGACTTTCCAGTTGAAACTTCGTAAATAATAAACCGTTAAATTGGACGTATTTTCCCGGTTTCAACTGGAAAGTCTGCCAATTTTCCTCCTATCAAAAAAGAAAAGTGTCATAAATTGTAGATACGAGGTATCAATGGTTAACCCTCGATGTATTTCTGCGTTAGTTATCAGAAACAAAAGAAAAGGCATCGTGACAGACAATACTGGTTCATCCAATTGTAATTTAGGGGTTATAAGAACGTGTCCGAACAAGTTTTTCAGTTAATACAGAATGTCAGTGCAAACATTTTATGAATTACTGAACATTGTAAGACGTTGTATAATAAAACATGAAAGACAAATTATTATTATAGTTTTTCTTTTCAAAAGTACCATAACGAGCACCCGTAGCTCAGTAGGTAAAGCGTCATTTCTGGAGGTCCTTGGACCGATACAAGCGGCCGAACATCCTGACAGATTTTCAAGTGTTTTCATCATTATTACAGGGCAAATGGTAACTTCAATTTAGGCTCTCCCGACCTCCCAACATTCTTTGCCCTATCCTATGCCTGCCTGAGCTATTAAATTGAAATAAATTCAATTTAATTCTATTCGAAAGTACCAGCTACTTAATGTAGGTTTACCAGACGTCCTCCTTTCATTTTGTCATTCCTTCCCCCGCCTTTTCTAAATATCTTGAAATGTCCTCCGTTCCGTACTGACCAGTTTAAAAGCTTCAGAATTGGGCATATGCGTACTCCTGTATTCCTATTTCTTAGTCTTACTCAAATGTTATTTACCGAAATATCAATCAGTTGGTAACCACTTTCCATTTTCAATAAATTTTATTAGTTGAACCTCGAAGATACAATACAAATGTAACAGAAAGCTATATATAGTTCAGCAGATAGGTGAAATATTTGGCAAAATTGATTCTTTAATGACAGAAGTATAAGACTTACAGCATGAATAAAGCACATTATTCTTAAGATTTTTCCGGAACCGGCGCCCATTTTTAAATAATGGCGACAAAAATGCTTTTTTTTTCTTTGCATTTATCTCAGAAACGGTGACCCGTACAAAAATTTTGCAAGAGTACCGTACAAAATGAAAAATCATATTATTTTTTTCTTTCTGAGTGTTTATTACAATTTTCCTTCTAGGACGAACGGTTAAAAAGTTATAACCTGTTCTAAAGTTGAACATTTCAACACTTAACAGAAAAGGGTCCATTAACTTGGCCCCTCCACCACACCAAATTTTAGAAATAAATAGTCTATCATTTGCACCGCAAGGATTAAAAAGTTATAAGCACATATATTTTGGGGGGCCCGAGATAATGGTATCCCTCCCCAAGTCATTCGAAAACAGATAATGTACCGGTCTGCACTTGTTTTGCACCCAAGTTTAATGTTTTGCACCGCAATGTTAAAAAGTTATACGCACAAACATTTTAGGGGGCCAAATTAATGGTAGCAATCGTAAGTCATTTATTTTTACAAAATGGATAGCGTATCGGTCTGACTTGAACCTAAAGTGACCCGGTTTCGCGAAACCTGGGTGCAAAACGAGTGCAGTACAATACACTATATGTTTTGTAAAAAAAAAAATACGATTAATTTGGCCCCAAAATATATGTGCTTATAACTTTTTAACTATTGCTGTGCAAAACGCGAAACTTGGGTGCAAAACGATGGCTATTTATTTCTAAAATTTGGTGTAATGCAGGGGGTGGGAAATTACTTTACCCTTTACTGTTGTGTTGAAATGTACAACTTTAAAACCGGTGATAGCTTTGTAACCGTTCGTTCTAGGAGAAAAATGATAATGACTCAGAAAGAAAAAATATGATCTTTCATTTTATACTTTTGCAAAATTTCTGTACGGGTCACCGTTTGTGAGATAAATGCAAAAAAAAAAGTTTTTTTGGCGCCATCCTCTCAAAATGGCGGCCGGTTTCGGAAGAATCTGAGATGGACCTATTCGTTAAAATCTTTAGAATAATTTGCTTTATCCATGCTGTAAGTCTCATGCTTCTATCATTAAAGGCATAATCCTTTCACATATCTACTGTACTACTAGCAGTGTTTAAAGTGAGTCGGAACGAACCGAAACGGCATTGTGGTAAGAAATACAGAAGAGGAATGGTGTTCCTATAAGAACAAAATAATTTTCGTCAAACAATGATAATTAATAGCAGCTTGAGTCTATTTCTCCTTCCTAACATTTCTTGTGATAATATTTTCCAGTTGCGACAATTGGGAAGAAATGAACAACGTATTGTAGCAATCCATACCTTTCTGAAGCTCGCAGATTAATAGCAAAATACACTGACAGGATGAGAGCGTGATAGCATAACACATCCAATCTGCTATCTCTACTAGTAAAGCTATGGTCCTGAAACCAGTAATGAATGAGAGAATCACAATAAATCTGAGCACACTTATTCAAGCCATAGTGGACGGACTTCAACCAAAACTGTACGGTAGTGCTATAATAGTGCTATAAACAACTATTAATAATTGAGGCGTAGGAGAGAACAAAATCTATGTCATATCTTTTAATATGGAACATCCTTTTGTTCGCGCATACGCCTAAATTATTGAGATATTCTGAATAAAGTCATGCATAGAAATCCTACAAGGAATTAAAATAGCGACTTTTTTGTCAGTAATAAAACCGTTCCTGTAATAACTCGCATCCACTTTAAACACTGACTACCAGTAAAATGGTCTAAGGAAATTCCCTGACTTTTTCTAGTTTTCAAATATTTTTCCTTATTTCCAATATTTTTGTCGCCAACTTTTTTCTCTCTTCAAATATATGTGTATAGCTATCCAGAAAAAAAAAAAATAAGTGTTAGAACTTATTGTGTGATTTCTGCGAAATACTAAAATTGAGAATGCTATTTAGGTGTGAAAACACCACTATATACAAGCATGCATCAGAATACCAAGACTAGTATTACAGATTTCAAATATTATGATAAACTCATCTTATGTCTTTGCCAATTTAATGCTGTCAATAAAATGTCAAAGCCTAGATTCACTGGACCACTTCAACTAAACCCAAAATATATTTATTTGTAAATTTTGAATAAAATCGGCCAATATGAAATGACTATACGGTACACTTCTTACATCAATCCACTGTTCTTGCACTACACTCAGGGATCGAAATTAGCGGTGGTACACTGGCCTACGAACAGTAAAAATTTCCCAAGGGCCAATAACTCAAAATTGTCAGTGGCCCTGTGCTTTCTAAAGTTTCAATATATTAATAAACATACCTGTAGGCTGTATTTATCGAAGTGTTTTTGTTTTCAAAAACAAAAATAGTGAAATCATAGAATCTTTGAAACTGACATATCAGCTGTTCGACACCTCTGACGCAAGTGCCGGTGACACGAAACATAACTCCAATGCAACGCGGATGCGTCGTCTTATCACTGAATCCATATTGTGTACTTATAACTAGAGAGCGGATTTTAAGG
The DNA here is from genome assembly GCA_022664845.1 of Lepisma saccharinum. Classification (NCBI taxonomy): domain Eukaryota; kingdom Metazoa; phylum Arthropoda; class Insecta; order Zygentoma; family Lepismatidae; genus Lepisma; species Lepisma saccharinum. The sequence continues at coordinate 71,712 of JAGDQP010003369.1, forward strand.
TGCAGCACCTTTTCTAAAAATGTAGCTTATAAACAACCAAAGTTCAAAATATGTATTTCCGGGCATAAAACGAACTGAAATAAACGCACTGTGTTGCACCTTTTCCGTGAATGTTGCACCTTTTTTGCTAGATTAATAAAATTTCCCTTTTTTTTACTTCTTTTAACCTTCAGCACCTTTATTGTCCCTTTTTTCTCTCTTTTTTAAATAATTTATACAGAAAAATATATTTTATTTTCGATCTGGTTTACACATCATTATTTTATAAATTTAGACGCAATCGTAGGCGACACAATGACAACAATAACGGCGCAAACAGTCAATAATTAATGTTCTGCATGTAAGACAAAGAGCGGCAATTTCCTTTCGTCTTTCAAAACTCCGCGATAGAAGAAAAAAAGGCTGTTTATTTCCTATACCATTGTTGCGCATGGCGTCGAGGTTTCGTGTAGAAAGAAGGTTCAGAAAAAGAAATCAAGCTCTTCATTCGCGCTTTGGAGTTTGAAGTCTTTGCCTTTGCTTGGTTCTGTAACAATCTGAACCAAAACTTATTCTTCTCAATAAAAGCATAGCATGCCAAAGATAAAGAAGGAAAAGTTGCGTACACTTGCAGCAGTTGTACAGGTTTATGAGATTAAATAAAACAATTTTTGCAATTAAGGTAAAAAATGGGTTGGAGGGAAGCAAACCGGACCCCAATTTTTTTTTTGTTTGATTCTTATAGTATGTGACGAGACAAACACGACGGTAACAAAAAAATTTAAATTGCACCGGGGGAACATAGGAAATTTTGCAGTGGAAGTTCAGAAATCGAGGAGAGGGAGCACACCGGGCCCCAATTTTTCTTGCTTGATTCTTGTAGTGTGTGAGGAGACAAACACGATGGTACCCAAATTTTTGAAATTGCACAGGGGGAATACGAGTAATTTTGCAGTGGAAGTTCAGAAATCGAGGAGAGGCCAAGATTTTAACAATATTTGCTGGTTTTGAATAAAGAATGTTCATGTAACTGTATACTATAGCACTTAATAAAGATATCCTTCTTTGCACCTTTTTGAATAATTTTTCAGCACCTTTTATTCCCTTTTTCCTATCACATTTTTGCACCTTAAAATCCGGTCCCTACTTATAACGTTGCTCCAGCAGTATCCTTCTTTATAGACAAAGGAGAAAAAGCCAGAAGCCCAAATATTTCTCCCTACGTTCCCAGACTCCAAGCAGATTCTTTCGAAGTATTTAGTGTAATAAAAACAAAGTAAGTGTGATAATTCAGACATCAGACATTTCTAATTGTTAAGCATAACCTTGTTTGCTTTGAATAAAGTTTCTACAAGATTATAATAATTATTTCGTATTTGGTATTCTATATAGACCTGTGACCTAAATGAATATAATAAAGTGGACAAAAAATTACATTGATTATAATTATTTACTGAACTGGAAAAGGGCCTTAAGATTTTTGTGGGACAAGTGAAGAAAAAATTTCACTGGCCCAGGGGCAGTGCTACCAAAGGTTAATTTTCAGCCCTGACTACATCCAAGGTGTTCTATCAACTAAGGTGGTCTAAAATTCAGAAAACTCACTCACAGAATCACCTTAACTACACAAAACTGTTATTTTAGGTTTAGAATTTGAATTTTTATTTAAGACCTTTACGCAACTATGACTCAGGTCGTATTTTAGGTTTAGAATCAAGTTGGCTAGTCTAATATGTGATCGCCATTTCTTCCATCACATCTACTGTTCTTGCACTACGCCTCTTGTGTTCTGCTAATTCTAGGCAGTCAATAATATGAGAAAACCGAACTTTCACTTCAACTGTCTGCAATTCATTTATTTTCAAGGTTTGAATAAAATTAGCCAATATGCAATTTTTGGTACACTTTTCAAACCATGTCCAAAATTCTTGTTCTGTTACTTTTTCAGACTCTCTACATGCTGACCAATTAGATATGCCTTTTTCTAAACCTTCACGTATTTCACTCCTGTTGACTTGTAATTCCTCTAAAAGGATTTCAGCTAGTTTCTATCTTTCTTTCCTTGACATCCTCAACGCCTCTTTCTGCACTCCTCTCTAGCGTCTTTGTACAGTGAGTATGTATTACGAGTAGAATAAATCATAGATTTAATTATTTGAAGACACCCCACCCCCCCGTATCAAAACAGTCATATACGGGTCTCCGTGCAATTAAAGAATCTTGTTTTTGGTTGTCTATTAATATTTCTTTGTTAATAGAAAATCCTCTCTCAACATTCGCATTGTAATGAGACAGCACACACACACACACACACACACACACACACACACTAATCTCATGACAGCTGATATTTTCAAGATCATGCGCTGAAACGAACAGAACGTTCAAAAAATGGTCCACACACTTTTCTTCTTACAGTAACAACGAAGCAGAGTCTAAATATGTGGCATGGAACAATATATATATATATACAGATGCTTATCAGAATAATGGAAACACCTGTAGTTGGCAACACGTCAGATGTATGGGTTGGCAGTGGTGTCGTGGCGACCGCAGCGCCGGACTGCTGGTGGTGGTGTGTTAGGTCAGTCTCCGTACTACGTCAGGCGTCGTGGAACAGGAGTGTGCAGTGGCTGCAGCAGACGGAGGTAGTGTAAAATAGGAGACCTCTCAGAGTTTCAAAGAGGGCAAATTGTTGGTGCGCAGTTATGTGGAGTGAGTGTGACGGCAGTGGCTAGTGTGTTAAGTGTGTCGCCAGGGACAGTGTCGAAGGTGATGACGGTCTACACAACACACGGGAAAACCACATCGGGGAAGCGGAACAGTGGGCGGAAGAAAAGCATCAGTGACAGGGCACGCCGGGTATTAAAGCGCATTGTCACGCGGAACCGTCGTGCCACTGCGGCGCAAGTGACGGAGGAACTCAATCAGCACCTCTCCCAACCTGTTTCGACAATCACAGTCCGCCGCGAATTACATGACATGAACTTACGGGGTCGTGTTGCACGGGCCAAACCTCTCATCAGGGACCAGAACGCTTTAGCACGCCGCAAATGGTGCCGCGACCATGCAACTTGGACCGTTGACGACTGGAAACGTGTGGTATGGTCGGATGAGTCACCATTCACCCTATTCCAAACCACGGGCCGTGTTTATGTGTGGAGAACGCCCAAAGAAGCGTATGATCTGCAGTGTCTCCGCCCAACTGTGAAACATGGTGGCGGCACGGTGATGCTGTGGGCCGCAATATCATGGTTTTCATTGGGTCCTGTGGTCACACTTCGCGGGCGCATCACTGCCAACGATTATGTCGCAATTTTAGGAGACCACTTGCATCCTATGGTCCGGATGTTGTTCCCGGACAATGACGCCATATTCCAGGATGATAATGCACCCATTCACACAGCTGGAGTTGTTGCAGCGTGGTTTGAGGAACATCGGGATGAAGTTCAACACCTCCCCTGGCCCGCCCATTCCCCAGATCTCAACATAATTGAACATCTGTGGTCCATCTTGGAAACATGACTCCGGCGACGATTTCCACCTCCATCCTCTCTCACAGAACTGGCCGATGCCCTGCACGAGGAATGGTGTAATATTCCACTTGCTACCATTCACGACCTCTATGCCTCCATCCCACGTCGCATCAAGGCTGTTCTGAAGGCGAAAGGTGGCCCGACACCATATTAATCTGGTAAGTTGCACTTTCGTTCAGGTGTTTCCATTATTCTGATAAGCATCTATATATATATATATATATATATCATCATCATATTCAGCCGTTTTCTATCCACTGCTGGATGAAGGCCTCGGAAAGAAGATTCCGAGGAAGAACTAGGAAATGAAGATTCAGAAGAAATTGATGTTGATGTCCCAGACGTAATGAAAGAAGAAGTGGATAAAGTACTTCGAGGGATGAAGAACGGAAAATCACCAGGAGAAGATGGACTCACAGCAGAGATGTTTAAATGGGGAGGTGAAAAGATGAAAGAGGAAGTTGCTAAATTATTCTCGATGTGCTTGAGGAAGAGAGAAATACCCAGAAGTTGGAACAATGCCGTTATCATTTTGTTGTACAAGAAAGGGGACAAAGAACGCGTAGAAAACTACAGACCAATTAGTTTACTGTCAGTCCTATACAAAATGTTCACCAAAGTTATTTTGAATCGTATTGAACGAGACTTGGATTTTAATCAGGGAAGGGAACAAGCCGGATTTCGTCGTGGATTTAGCACAATGGACCACATTCAAACATTGAATGAAGTTATCATTTACGGTTCGCTGATGATATAGTCCTGTTTGCTTCAAGTGCAGAAGAACTACAAACCAGAATGGAAGAACTGAGTAACGAGAGTTCGAAAATAGGCCTTAAAATGAACTTAAGTAAAACAAAAGTAATGTACAACCAACATGCTGCAAAGAAGGAAGTGAAGATTAACGGAGAAACAATAGGCATAGTTGATGAGTATGTTTACCTAGGTCAGCTTAAAACATCGAATGCAAAGTTGACTGATGAAATAAATAGAAGATGTAAAATGGCGTGGAGTTCTTTTGGAAGACTACACTTTATTTTCAAAAGCAAACTTCCAATGTGTCTGAAGCGTAAAGTTTATAATCAATGTGTCTTACCTGTAATGATGTACGGCTGCGAAACTTGGACATTGAATGCGCAAACGACTCAAAGATTGAGAGTCACACAAAGAGCAATATATATGAGCTCCTGCGTAGCCTAGTCGGTAGCGCGCTCGACTTCAGTGCGAGCGGTCCCGGGTTCGATTCCCGGTGGGGGCTCAAAAATTTCGGTGTTGACCCAGCATCGTGAGGACAATTGGGGAGCTACTGTGAATGAAAGACAGTGGCGATCACAGTGAGAGCTTCGGCTCTCCTGTCCCAACTCGTCTGGTCAGCGTGGGAGCAGTAGACCAACTCCTCCCTTTGGGGAGAGGCCTCATCCACTAGTGGATTGATATGGCTGTGATTTATTATTATTATTATTATTATATATTTCTTGTTATTTAGGGCGAAACCGGGTAATAAGCACCAGAATTCTATATACTTGGACAACTGATATAATTTAAGGTACATGATTCATAGGTCTTTCCAACAGAGTATAAAAGATAGAAGAAAAGTGTTGCCTGTTTGGATAAAAAGGAGCACATGGTGTGTGTGTATGCTGTTACAAAAATTAGCTACATCAAATTTCTGAACAACGAAAATACAATTTGCAAATAATTTGGAAGTAAGCTAACAGCATTAATATTAAAATTAGCTAAGAGTAATTTATTTTAATGTGAAATACAAAGCCTAGTGTGAAGTTCATGAGCTTCACAACACCTAAACTTTGGTAACAATTAAAGAGAATTATAAACATCGCATATGTGCATACTGGGGTAATAGGCACCAGTATACTTGGAGCATTAAGCACTATGCTTGTCAGATTATATAAATAGTGATTGCAATATAAATATGGAATATATTTCAATACATTAGGTGTACATAGAAACACACTAATGCAGATTAGCTAGAAATTATATTGTGATAGGTGTAGCATAGGTTTTCTTTCTATTTTTCAAAGTAGATTCCGTACCACTGGTCATGGATCACTTAAAAGAAATGTAATCAGCAATGCCACATTAAGGTACAATGAACCTTTCATTCAGCATCAAGCAAACCATTGTGAAAACAATGAGGCCAGTATGACTGTGGTCGATACCAGAGAGAAAGAAATTGAAGGAATGGCCGCTGTAAAAACGGCCACCCACTCTGACAGATTTCTCCAAGAATTTACCCCCGTCACACCAGGTAAATGGCGGAACGGTAGCTACGAACTGGGCGACTACCTTTTAACATCCTCTCCTCTACCCTATCCTGGCCTGAAACGCCTAAGGGCCTTTACTGTAAAGTTATTGTTCTTACGTAGGCCTGTTTTTTATTTCTTGTGTCTTGTGTTTTTACTTCTCAATAATAACTGCTTTTGTGTAACACGTCCGCATCCTTGAAATAAACGTGTTCCTCACATACATACCGGTGTTCTGATTCAGCTGATTTCTCGAAATTACTTTTGTTACAATGTAGCTTTAATTCCAGTTTCAAAAGTTCTTTCTGTCGCGACTAATATATGATTTCCCACAATTACAGTTTACTTTTTACACGACCGGAATTTTATATAGGAGTTCATCTTTGACAGTTCGCAGTTTGCTTTTGGTTTTCGCCTGTAGTTTACAGATAGTTTTAATCCCAAGCTTTTTTAAGTACTTTTCCTATTCGGTTACTATGGTTGGCAACCGTCCGGAATATTTCCGGATAGTCAGAAATTGACATCTCTTTGTCGGAAAATATCGGAACCTCTATCCAGACAATGAAATGTCCGGATTGTTCCTTTTACTTCCCCTTAGTTGCAGCCCTGGGTGTCGTCCAGAAATTTCATCTGCGGGAGTTGGTAACCCTAGATTAACACGGAAAACACGAATTGAGGAAGAAATCTTCTGATGGACGGGATGAAAAACCAAAGATCTGACTATAACTAACTCTACTTCGCTGACTCCCGCTTATCGTCATTAATTCTTGTATGAGCGTAGTTTTAAATTTCAGCCATTATAAAGTTAGCTTACCACAACACAAGTATATTTCATTAAATCTACTACTGACAAACTGCACTGGAAACACTTCAAAATACTACGTTTTACGTTACTATAGCCATGAATGCTTTTAAAACGCCTAATGTGGAGATTTTGATGTGAACCCTAGGCACGAATCCTTTCCTATAGTAGTACTAAACTAGGCAATGCATTTCAAATTACGTGATTTTTATTGATTTCCTGGTGCTTAAAATGCTGATTTTGCTTCAAAATTAGGGGGTGGTGTGAGTCAAAGACCACAAAAGTCTTCCGTCAGATCCGGTTGGTTGTCATGGTAACCCACCATGTTTAAGTCTAAACAATAGTGAACAGTGGGTGGTTTATGTAGTTTCTTCCATAATAATAAATAATTCATAATGGATATGTGCTTCGTACCAGATTGCAAACATTAATGAGAAAGAGACGTGTCGCCAAAAGATGAAAACCAGAAAAAGAAATGGAAGAAGGCAATTAGGTAAGTAAATAAATTTTATGCAGTGTTATCGAACGTAATTTTCAATGCGTTGATATAATTACGAGGATAGTTCATTGAAGTTTGCAGAACTCGTGGTTAAATGAAAAGGAGAAATTATAAGAAGCTTAAACTGAAGTTGCTCGTTCGGGCATTTATTCCGAAGTTGGTCGTCAACCTGGTTTTCGACTAAAAGCCTAATGAAAGATAAATTTAAAAATCACCATTTTTTACGTTCAGTTCCCTGATTTTATGTTTCGTTCGGATACCGTGCGGGGTGGAGATGTTTATATTTATCATTAATAATTGCTTTTTTGCATTCTCGTACGCACGCTCCATATTCCGTACCTCGTATTGCATTAGATTGCATAATCAATTATGGATTTCGGGGAACAGCAATTATTTTGCACCATATCGCACATATTATGAATAATGAAGTTTACAAGCGAAATTTAGGACTCGTGAGCAGGGTTTTGTAAAACCATTAGAGGTTCCATTAGTGAAGTACAGCATAGACATTTAATACATTACCTACTTTAATTCGTTTCAGAAGCGAAAATAATCCATGCACTACTTATATTACACTACTCTTTTGCTTCGAACATGCACTGCTTTAAATTACGTGTTTACAAACATATCGGAATAAAAATCAGCTACTCACCTCAACTTCATATATCTTATTCTTCATACGAGCTTGCACTTTCCCTCGAATGAACATCAAATCTCCGTCATATGTGAGAACTACATGGTTGGACTCCACAGCATTTTCTCCTCTTTCAATTAGTTTCCGTTCGTCACCGAAAAAATCAACTATTCGAAAAAATTTAACAGCCATTACATCAACAACTTACTGTCTACGTTCCTACCATCAAACATATTTGACTGTTCACTGTTGTTTAGACTTAACCCCCTCCGCTGCTATGGCAACCAACCGGATATGGCGTCAAGCCCTTAGTCGTCCAATCTGTACCCTCCCCACCAGCTGATTTTTCACGAACGTCGACACAGTACCAGAAAAACAATGAAAATCACGTAATTTGAAATGCATTGCGTACTATATCAGACGAGGACACCTTAAACAAGGGTTTGATAAAAACCCGGCTATTTAAAAACCAGCCCACCTGGGCCCAGGCGGGTTTCATTGGACTTCTTCATTTTGGAAGGAAAGCTGATACATAGAAGAATTGTATCCTTTTTTTTTCTCGTGCTTACTTATGGTGCATACTCCTTGGAAACCCTTTATTCATCGTGTATAGACGAAAGTACCGTATAAGTTTCTTACCTGTTAACTTCCTTCCGATTCAAAATATTTACTAGTTGTAATTGCCTATTTTGCATGACTATCTCCTGAGCGAAGCATAAGGTACACCACGCACTTTTTTTTTTAAATTTTTACTGGTTAAAATATTTCAAAAGCAAAACTAACTTCGAAGCTGTTTCAGCGCCACAGGTTATTTAAATTTAAAATATTGACCTAAAGGATTTTTTTCAATGTTGATCCTTTCGGTGTTCAAATGCAAGCTGCTTTCTCATTGACTGTCTCAAATTTTGTAAGGTTGTGTTTCATCGGTAAACACACACAATCAGCAGCGATTAGCTACGTTGTTAGAAGGAAGAGGAAGTGCAGGTATGCACCGATCACTTTTAAAATTAACTAACATACAGGTGTTAGTTATAGGTAAAAGTACGTATGTTGAATGACGAAACATTGGTAATCAGAGCAGAAACAAAGTGAGATATGTTTGATAAATTCTGTGGCACTTACTGCGTAGCTGGGTCAAGGTGGCTCAGTGGTAGAGTGCTCACCTCTGCTCCTCGGTTCGATCTGAGCTCACGCCACATGGACTTAGTGGTGAACAAACACCATGTGCGTGGGTTTTCTACGTTTCCTTTCACTTTAATCATTCCACCAATTCTCCCACCATAATCTATTCGGCCTGAGCCAAAAGCTGCCTAAAGGCCTTCAATAAAATTCAAATTGTTGCGTAACTGGATTAGTGGGGAGAAAAGTTAGGCATGGAGTTTTATGGCTGTTTTTGGAGCTAAATATTATGAATTGCGCCAGTTTCCGGCCACCGGAGAAATGTACCGTAGAGTGGGATGAATGTGATCAGTTTACAACTTTTAACCATTCTTCTAACTTTAATTTTTATGATTATGACGGATGTTCTGTCCGAAGGCACGTGAACCAATAGTGATTTGCCGTTGTCTTCTATCGGATGAAGATTATATCATAAGAATGGAACCTACAGCTTAACATGGGCACTGAACCATTTGTGTCTCCACCGGGAATCGAACCTGTGACCCTTGTATTACAAGGCAGCTAGTGTTAACACTTAGCCTTTCAAAAAGTCTAGATTAGAGAATGGGTTCCCATTTTGTAATACCCACAACACTGGACATCTTAGCAACCTTCAAGGAGTTTCTTCTATAATTTGGTGAACTTCAACCCATTCTACGGTACACAATGTTTTGGGTCTACAAACTTGCAAGAACAATATTAAGCTCATGACATTGCTTTTATTGCTTGGAGGAAGATGGTAAAATGAAATTCATATGCCACGGTGGATATATAAAGGGCTTTAAATTATATTCAGTAGGTGAATTTAATTTATTTATTTATTTTTAGAAAACTTCCGAGCAATGATTTCTTTCTTGGTAGAACACTAACAAACTTTTTCTTACGTTTTGCATGCCTAGAATGTTGGCTCTTTCTGTTATATCTATTATCTTTTATTTTTGTTTTTGTTTCGAGTAAGACTGAGAAGCGTGACTGGATATTGGAATTTAACAGCCAGTTGCTGGTAACACGTGACTGTAAGCTGGTATATTTTTTTCTATCTGATTAGGTTAGCTTTTCTAAGGAGTTACATACAAATATAAAATTATGTTTTTTAACATTTATACAGCGGTAATGGACGACTTAAACTTCAAGATATGTGTTTGCTTAATTATTTTTCATTTTTATATTGTTTGTGCATATTTACATACCATCGAAGTTGTAATTTTGCTTAAGTGGCCAGAAACTGGTGCCGTCACCTTAGTGTTCATGAGTGCTTCTGCTTTTTGTCCACCCTCCTCTCCAAAAAATGAGAAGTTTGTAATTTTGTGAATACGTGTTTCTTCCTTACCCCAGCTCATCTCTTTTCTGCGTATCTAAAGTAAAGTAAAGGAACTAACCAAGGTATGGTGACTACATCAGTTTCCGTCCACATAAGGAAAATTCTGATTTTAATGATACCCGTATGTAAATACGCAGAAAAGAGATATAGAAAAAAGAAATGTTTGAGCAAATACATAACAGTAGTGTATTAACGCTGTATATAAAAATACACACATATGTGTAACCCATAAGAAATATAAATTTGATCAGATAGTAAAGGAAGTTCCAGTATCTGGTCACACTTGCCAGTCTTATTCTGAACATGTAACACAAAGAGCCTACGTCCAAAGTATACAAAACGTAAGAAAGTGTTAATTAGTGTTCTAACAACAAAGAAGCGTCGTTCATAAATTTTGTCAAAAGAATAAAAACAAATCTGGTGTTCATACCATTACTTATAGTGTAATTGTATCAAATTATTTGATTTCTTCACAAATTGCTGAAAAGTTATTTATTCTCAATGGAAGTATAAAGTTTACCTATGTGAATGATGAACATGAAAAGCTGCGTATTTACTATTGATTTGATTACATTATTTACCTCTCATTGAATTGAATTTTATCTAAGACCTTTAGGCAGCTTTGGATCAGATCGGATGGATGATGATGGGAGAAGTGGTGGAATGAAGTGGGAGAAAACTCACGCACACGGTTTTTGTTTACAGCATAAAGCCCAAATAACACGAACAGGGATCAAACGGACCAGAGATAAGCGTCTACCACTGAGCGACCCCGGCTTCAAAATAGCTCTCATAGTTTATGGAATATTGTCATAGGGTTTTACCAACTGTTTTATTACAGTTTTGAGGGCTGAAAACTCAAGTGAAATAAACTAAAATTTACCTTAGTAAACTTAAAACCCAGGATATTTTGTTATTAAGCTGTAGACTAGGGAAAAGAGCAGCCACTTGCGATTATAAAATCGGCAATAGGAAGAAAGAAAGACCCAGACGTCATTTTAGAAAGAAAGATGATACACAGAAACACTGTAAATTGTTTCGAACTTAATCACTGTGTATACCTCCTGTGAAAACACTTCATTCATTATGTGTCGACTAAAGTAACGTAGAAGTTTAATACATGTTAACTTTCCTTTCTAAAATATAGCATAAGTAAGTAACGCCATATCCTCCATCGATTTCAAAATTATTACAAGTTGTTGATATTGCCTAATTACCATGGCTATCTTTAAGTAACGAGCACCACATATTTGTGAATTCCTCTTTAGTTTTTATTGGTTAAGGCATTTGAAAAAAAAATAAGTTTGTAGCTTTTTCAGTGCAGCACGTTATTTAAATTAAAAAAATGATTTTAATAAAAAAAATCAACCAATTTTTTTTTTTAAATCGTGATTTTTTTTCAACCCTGGGTCCCGTCCGGACGACATCTTCATACGATGGAAGGCAATAACAAACCACATCCGTTCACCTGGCAAGAGGCATTCGGGACAGGAACTGCCTACAAGCAGAACATACATTACTATCATCACATGACAAAATTAATTAAAGTTAGAAAAACTGTTGAAAATTGAAAGCTAGTCACCTTTACCTCATTCTACGATACTGTTTCCGGTGACCGGACTCGTGTTATCATATATAAATAACATTTAGCTCCAGTTAACAGCTAGGTTGACGGCACTAGCTTCTGGCCACTAGAGCTTTAAAGTAAATAAATAAGGCTTCTTATGAGTAGATCACGCAACTCATATTTCTAGTAAATCATTTCAATGTTCAAAAGCAGGCTGCATTCTCACTGACTGTTCCAAATGTAGTGAGGTTCACCTACTCAGTGATGAATATATACATTCAACACCCATTGTCAACATCGTTAGTAGCAAGAGGAAGTGCAGTTATGTATGAATGAAGATTTTAAAATCAACATACATGCATAAGTTGTTAGCCATTGATAAATTTACACAAGTTGAAAAAGGACACATTGTTAATCACAGTAGAAACAAATTGAAATGTTTTTTTTTTTTAATATTATGGCAGTTATTGCGTGACTGGATTACTGGTATAAAAGTTTGGCGTGAAGCCAGTACAAGACCATTATGGCTATTAAATGGAATTACTGTTAACAATGTGTGGCACCAGTTTCCGACCACCGGAAAAAGTAACGCAGAAAAGGATGAAGGTGACCAATATTCAATCTCAACCAGTCTCTCAATTTATATGATGATGGTGATTGGTGTTCTGCCCTAAGGAAGGTTCTGGCTCGAAGTTTCCTAGGCAGGTGAACCGATGGGGGTTTGTCATTGTTTTACATCGGATGAATATGTAACAAAGAAGGGACCTACAGTTTAACGTCGGTGGGGAATCTTTAGTGTCAACGGGGAATCGAACCCAGGATCAACTGATTACAAAGCAGCGAGTCTTACCACTCATCCTCTCGAAAGACTCTAGATTAGTCCCTTTAAAAGAGGACTTTCGCAACCGTCTAGGATTTTCTAACCCATAGTTCGGATGGAGGAAACAATTTTCTGTGTGAACCTTGTGCGGGCAGAATAAGCAAAAGTTTAGGTGTAGTAGAACCCGGCTCAAATTAGCCCTAGTATTGCCTCCAGTAAGTAGCACAGGCATTTTTTATTACTTTACCACATAGGAAGGTGCCGACGTTTCGTGAATTTTTTTATTCGCTTATGACAAAATTTACGAGCGAAGTTTTTTTTAACAAGACACGAATTAACAAACACTTGGGTTTTCCATGCCTAGAACGTTATATTAAATGTGATATATAATTTTTGTTATATTTTACTTTCTTTTATTTATGTTATATGTAGAGCTCGGATTGTTAAGTTAGTTTGCAAAATTGCATCAAAAACTAATGAAATATGTAGTATAATATGTAATTAAGGTAAAAATATGTAATATCAAATACACCAAACATGTACTGTACTTTTAGCTTTGTTTATCTTTTCATATACACAAAGGTGATACAGTGAACGAAGCTTTAAATAAGTCAACTCACAACCACTTTGATGCATCGTATTTTACCATATTTCTATAAGTTTATGGAAAATGCGTATTTATTGCAGCAATAAACATTTACCTTCGTTTATGTTTTCATAGATACAACTGTGATTTAATAAATGATTAATTCATCTCACTAACATATTTGTGCACTATCAGGTATTTTGCCATATTTTCTATTTCGTTTGATTTGCGTTCATTTGACCAGGTACATGCAAATCGCAAACTGGTATAGAACATGTCAGTTCAGATACATATATAGTACATACGCACATATACATGATCAGACATGTCATGTTAATTTTTCTGGGTGCTGTGATGACATTAACAGTAAAAAAAATACAAAGCAACATATACATACAGCCCACAATAAACATATATTACACACTCTTAACGTATTATTGACAATATTTTACCCGATATTGACTTTTACAATACATGCACACAAAACACAATATAGGAACAAAATGCATTTACAAAGATGTTATACAATGTAGAAATTAAATGCGGTTAACTTATTTGATACTACTTGAGAGTGAATACAGAATAATATATACAAGATATATTCTCAAAGAACACACTATCTAAATTACTAGGTTAAATTATTGGGGTGGTGTGATGCCATTAAGAGTGAGAAAACAAAACAGTTACACAAGGCAGCACACACATACATACATGCAATGAAAATAGTTAACCCGGATATTGTAAATACATACACACGAAATACACGGTAGAAATAATCCATTTACAAAAAATACCACAACGCTATTATAAAGCTACAATTGCTTATATATACAACAAGATACATTCCAAAGAATACAATATCAATATTATACTAGGTACCACTCACTTCATTTTTAGCTAATTAATGTTTCTAAAAACTCTTCCACACTGTATAAGCATTGTTCCACAAGTAGTTTTCTTAACATAGTTTTAAAACTGTTTTTGTCTTTTGCATGTTTAATATTTACCGGTAACTTATTAAATAATTTAATGCCCATATAATATTGTGATTTCGAGTACTTGGCTGTTTTGTGATCCTGCAGGGATAAGTCTTGATTATGTCTGGTATAATGATCGTGTTTACCGCAGTTTTTGTTTAAATGTTCTATGTTATTATACGTCATAAGAAGGACTTCATATACGTATAGTGATGGAAGAGTTAATATATTTAATTTGCGAAATAGTCTTTTACATGATGTTCTTCTAGATTTACCGGTTATTGCTCTTAATGCTTGCTTCTGACATAGAAATGGTTTCTGCCTATTTGGAGAGTAGCCCCAAAACGCCACTCCATATCGTAGTTGTGATTCAAATATGGCGTGATAGACGGTTAATATAGTATTCTTATTTACAATAGGTACCAAAGATCTAATTACAAAGATGGCTGAAGATATTTTACTGCATAATGTATCCACATGCTCTTTCCAGTTTAATTCTTCGTCTATTGTCACACCATGGAATTTTGTAGATTTAGAACATGCAATTTAATTATTCATTATACTTAATTTTTATGTACAGCTGATCTTTTGTTGTTTATTATGGAAATTTATGCATTTCGTCTTTTCACTGTTTAATTTTAGTTTATTATTTTCAAACCAGGTTTCCAAATGAGATACCGTTGTGTCTATCTGTTGTTGGAGATTGATCATGTCGGACTTGATAAGTACATTTGTATCATCCGCATAAAGAAGTGTATTTCCTTGTGTAACATGTTGTGGAAGATCGTCGATGTATATTAAAAACATTAGCTGTCCGAGTACAGATCCTTGTGGAACACCAACTTTCAATTTTGTTGGAGAGAAAACAGTTTTCACAATTAAACCCGTTCTTTCGTCAATGTGACTAATTTCTACTATCTGTGTTCTGTCCAGTAAATAAGATTCAAGCCACGATAGAGGATTTCCTCGTATACCATAACGATACAATTTACTTAGTAATATTTTGTGGTTAACACTATCAAAAGCTTTGCTTAGATCACAAAAAATACCAAAAGAATTTTCCTTCCTATCTAGCCCACTTATAATGTCCTGAAGAAAATCGGAGAGTGCGGTTAGAGTTGATTTTCCACGAAGAAACCCATGTTGTGATCGAGATATAACGTTGTTACGCGAGAGATGATTTTTAATTCTATCACAGATGACGGTTTCAAATATTTTTGAGAAAGCGGAAGTGAGAGATATCGGACGGTAATTTTTAACATCTTTTTTAAATAGTGGTTTAACAATGGTTGTTTTTAGATACTGTGGAAATATGCCTTGTTTAAATAATTCATTGATATGTGCTAAAGGGAGTGCAATAATATGTGCAGATTTTTTTTAGCACAGACATTGGCAGTTCATCGTATCCACAAGAGGTGGTATTCTTGAGCTTCTTAATTACTCCTAGGACCTCATGATGAGTAGTGGGCGTTAGAAACAGAGTATTAGAGATAAATGGAATGCCTTTTTTATTGTTCTCAATTAGCCGGTCTGATGCATCATTGACTTCGCACATTCCAATGTCACAGAAATAATCGTTGAAATATTCTGCAACGTTTATGGGGTCATTAATATTTTCATTACTTGAATTGATTAATTCGATATTTTTTCTTGATTTGTCAATATTTTGAGATTCACCTTTTATAATTTCCCAGGTAATTTTATTTTTGTTTGAAGCATTTTTTATTTATCTGTTGTAATGCATTTTCCTTGCTTCAGCGAGAACGGTTTTATATAATTTCTTGTACCTCGCATAATATTTACTAAATTTCTCCTGTGTGTTACTTTTACTCTCTCTATGAAGTTGTTTCAACTTATTACATGATGTAATGATACCTACAGTAATCCAAGGTTTTTTACAGTTACTTCCTTAGTTTCTTAGGAAAGGAAGCTTCAAAATATAATTTAAATTTGGCGATGAATTTCTTGAAAATGAGATCTATTGTACTCGTGTTCTGATTTTCCAAGTTCCAATCTTCCAGTTCCAATAAGTGTACGAATTCTTCTATGTTTGAATCATTGAAGTGTCGATTTGTAATGGTAATATTGTGAAATGATTTTTCATGGAAAAATTCCTTGAGAACTATAATCTGTCTTAAGTGATAATTAATGCCTAGATCTAACACTGATGATTTAAAGCTATCAGGTGGATGATTTGTTAATATATTATCAATAACACTTTTTGAAGTTTTGGTTATATGTATTGGCTGAGTAATAGTAGCGACGAGATTATATGATTTTAGTAATGCTTTAAACTTTTCCGTGTTTGAAGAGTTAGTAGATACATCAATGTTAAAATCTCCACATATTATAATTGTGCTGTATTTCTTAAGGATTGCATTAAGAAGAATGTCTAAATTATGTAAAAATATGTTAAGATTTGCATCAGGCGTCCTATAAATTACAATGATAGCAGCATTCATGTTATTATTTTGAATTTCTAATGCTGCAAATTCAAAATGTTTGTCACATGGTTGTACAAATTTTCTTAAATCTAATTCAGTAGCATCTAATGTATCTTCAGCTAATATACACACACCGCCATTATTCATAGAATTTCTGTAGTATATAGAGATAACCTTATAACTAGAAAAAATAATTTTCTCATCCTCGTGAAGCCAATGCTTAGAGAAACACATGATACTGAGTTCAACATCATTGATAATAAGTTCTATTTCTATTTTTTTGTTCCTTATTGATTGTACGTTTTGGTGTATGATAGTCAGATCCTCATTTTTTTTCAATGTCTTTATACTAGTATGTTGCGGTTGAAAGGGAGCACATCTAATAGCGTGGGAGGAATCATCAGCGGTAGGTTTATCGGCTGATGGATTTGAAATTACGTTTTGTGACTTTTCGGTCTTGTTAACTGGCATAAAAAATCCATAGCTCTTAGTTTAGTGGGTATCCGCTTGATGCGGCTGGATGTTCTTTTCGGAGTTTCTGAAATATCTTTTTTTATTTTACGAGGGGTACAAGGTGATGATTTTTGGGCGTAAGTGGTTGTTTGCGATTGATCGTTGTAGGCAGTTGAAGAAATAGATGAGGGTAACTGTAATAAAGCATTGGAAACCGAGGAGGTTCTTTGCTGAAATGAGATAGTTGGTCCCATTTTGTAATGCAGACAAGAGCAGAATATGATGAAGGGTATAATTGATGAGCAAAATGTATTATCTGGTTGGGTTATAATGCGATATGTATAGTTATTGTGTCTGATAAGTAGTTAGTTCTACTGATCTGAGAGGTTTGTGTTTTATAAAGTCCTAAACTTATATTGTTCTGGTCAAATTCACCTCTAGTCATGTCAAAAGCAGCGAGATTTGTGTTGTCCGTGAACATGCTGTCTTGTATGGCATAATTTTGACACTCTTTGACAGTTCGTACATTGCCGCCGATCAGAAAGGATATACTTGAATGACGAAAATGACCTTTCCACGGAAGGTATCACTGGCGTAAGTGATCCTGTCATCATGCTTATTTCGAGATTCATTTACTCCAGAGAATATCTGGGAATTCTATATGTCCTTTGGGGAATCCCTTGTGCATCCACTGCTCAATTTTGGAATAAGCATATTTGGATAGAGCAGGTTTGAAATCTTTGAGGATACCATGCCGCCTTAGTTCTACTGTTAATGGTACTGGAAATATTAAGCTTTAAAGTTCATTTTTCTAAACCTACATTCCTTATAGAGCCGAAACAGAGTATTTGTGCACCCTAGATGGTTTGTACTTTTTTTCTTATATTCATGTCAGGAATCTAATGATGTGTTTTTGTCGATATTGTTTTGCACCACCCTGGATATACTTACAACCTTGAATCCCTTTCTGCCCCGTGGGACATTTTTAAAGGTGGCCGAAAAGAAAAGTTTAGAAAGAAAATTGCAAAATATGTAGGTTTATGTAAAAGTAACATAAAATATGTAAAATAAAATTCCCATATATCATGATAGGCTACTGGGTTACATTTCAAGAACATTTCTACTTTCTAGCTTCCTACATAGCTGCCAATGGAATATGTAATTACATAAAAATCCTAGCCTTAGTTATGCTTCGAGTAAGACTGACAGGTGAGACAGTACTTAGCAGCCACTTACTGATAACTCGTAACTGGTGGCTGGAAACTGGTATTTTTTTCCTATTTGATCAATTTTATTCTTTTTACAGGTTATAAATACGTGTTTCTTCATTTTACATAGCGTTAATAAATCACCTAAACTCCAAGCTACGTATTGACTCAAATATTATCCTTCTTTATATTTTTGTGTTGTTTTACATACCATCGAAGTCAAAATTCTCCTTAAGTGGTTGGAAACTGGTTCTGCCACCCTACAATAGCCATGCATTGGCTCCAAGCCAAAATTTTGTACAAGTAATCCAGCCACCCAATAACTCCCACAGTATTTCACTTTGTTTCTACTGTGATTAGTACCAATATTTCCTCTTTCAACATGACTGTGTACATTTATCTGTGACTTACTAATCGACTTGAGACAAAGATGCCTAAAAACTATAAATGAATTCAATCGCAATCATCGACTAACACCAGGTAAGTAATTATAGAAGTTTCATCGATACAATGTTGCACTTCCTCCTCCTACTATGTAGACAAGTAATGGATGCTGAATGTGGGTGTTCAGCACTTCAACACTGAATAAATGAGCTTTACAAAATTTGAAACTGCCAATAAGAATGCTGCTTGCATCTAAACATAGAAACGATTGACGAAAAACATGAGGTGGTGCCTCGAACATCGACTTTTTATTGCAGCACGAATAGGGTACTAGTTCCATATCGTGGGGCCAGCCTAACCTCACCAAGAAAATTTGCTAAGAAATTAATGAAAGAAAAAAGTGTTTTGTCACCCGATACGGAATTTTATCCCGCTATCTTATGTTTCCAAGTCATACAAATATTTTAATCTTGCTGTAAATTTTGCTAAAAGTCACCACCACATTCAGTACACATTTGAAAACTATTGTGGCCGGACCGGTGCAGCCACTCTATTTACTTGATAGAACGTACGGTATATGGAGCCAGCTTTAATAATTCCCCGAAAGGAAGGAATAGTAAATTTCGAAGTTCCAAATACAGTACATGTGCAGAACATGCGATTAACACCAATGGAGAAAGAAATCTTCTGACGAACGGAATGAAAAACGGAAGAATCTAACCTGACTTTAACTAGCCTTTCTACTCTTCCAACTTCTTTACTCGGCACTAAATCGTGTTTGCGCGTAATTTTATATAAAACCGTTTATAAAGTTAGCTAATCACAGAAAAAGTACCGGTACTAAATTCAATGCCTGAAGCTAACTATGTTTATTCAATGCATTGTGAACAAGTATGTAAAGAAACCTCAGATTCCAAATTTTAATTCGTATGAGAACATACACCCGTGCAATCAACCACAGCAAAGTAACAATCGTATCTATTTATATTAGTTTACACGCTACTATAAAATGTTTACTTACCCGCCATGTCGACCAAAATCGAAAATCCGCTCTAGCTGCACGCACACCCAGCAATGTTGCCAGCACCTTTGTTAAATATGTTAGTTTATGATATTACTATACGTGATACACTCTCAATTTTATTAGATTGTCTGCATGGATAAAATTATTTTTTTTACAGTATTTTATCAATTCTTTACACGGGTTAGTTTATTTCGAGATCATGCACACGGAAATAACGGAATAGTATTTCCAATTTCGACCTTCACCATGGTTGTGATTCTTCAAATATTGAATTCAATCTTTCACAATAAAAAAAATAAACTATGCTTGTTTTAACTATTATTTCTTAGCGAATGATACGGATCCAAAACTTTTTTACCTCAGTACTGAATATAAATGTAGTGCTTGAAACCCTGCTTTGGAAATTACCCACAAGCCAGATCGTAATTGTGTAATGACATTTAATAGATTACATAAAGTTTTGAAATTAACTGATTTTTTTTTTTGTAAATGAAGAACTTTTACTCAAAAAATGGGAATTTTACCTAAAATTTCGTGTCAAAGTGGCTTACACAACCACTTTTGTAAAATATGTTCTGCAAAATTACATTTTTTTCTTACAGTGTAGTCGCAGTGGAAATTTGGCGAAGTAGTGAGGACAGGTATATAGGAAATAGTGACAAGGAGGATATATACCGTAGAAAAACCATATGTGCATTACAGTTATTTGGGTATCACACGCCACAGAGCTTGTTTCCTACTAAAAGTCATTGGAAAGGCAGACAACTCACTCGAGAATTTTTGTGTAAAACTAGTGATATTAAGTCGTTGAACGAATTCTTATTCATGCATCTGCATTATATCTACAGCTCGGAAGTCAAATATTCTGCACGAGAATACAATATGTCAACAGATAAGTTAGAAGAATAGTTTACTACAGCATTTTTCGATTAGGATCTTTTTCCCGTTCGAAGCAATAAGACTAACAAGTGGACATGGTTTTAATAAACAAATTTGAAAATTGCTTAATAAGAAGATACGGAAGGTGTGGAATTATTGTATCAATTATTACCTATCCAAAATCTCACATGAGTATTCATACAAGAGAAAGTGAAAACGTATAAAAGTATTCAAACACGTATTAAGTATCGATGTTCGGAGATATTGGATTACATGAGACTTCATACAAGTGAGAATAAAGTAATGACACATATGATAAATAGCGTCATCTAGAGGTGTTGAATCACATTAAAAATCAGATATTGTTGTTCGGTAATTGGAATAATCCGGTAGAAAGGATAAAACCAATGAATAGTATTTTTTTCTTTAAAGCCTAGAATAATCTTTTATAAATAACAATACCATTTTGTTAGATAAAGTGTAAACGTTCGACTTTGCAATAAAGAAACTCATGCAAGATCTTTTATGCGAATCAAATTTAGCTGTCCTGTTTGAATTGACTGACCTGTGAAGACACATTTATCTTCAATCGACACTATATTTTCAGTGCCAAGATAAAATATTTTCGTTGAGTGCAACGCTGGAACAATTCTTTCGAATCAGTTAACAAATTGTCCGTCCCTTCCGGGAAATCGCGTCTCCGCCTTAGCTCTACGTTCTAGGTATAGAAAAACTTTACAAGCGAAAAGGCCTTAACTCCGGTTTTTGTGAACTTCGAGATATCAACAATGAATGAATTTTCGGGCCTTCTTTTACCCCATGAATACGGAACTAATGCTGTTCTGTTGATCATGTGGGTTCTGTGACGTAACTTTACTTCGTCATTGCCACAAGCCAACATACAAAGATGAAACACGTTTTGTCATTTTACACAAAAGCGAGTAGAGTGTAGTTAAGGTCTTTTCGCGTAGCAGGGCATGGCAGGCTATATTTCGTAACTGTTTTCCTCTCCAATAGAATTTATATTATTTGATACTAACTTCTTTAAGCGCCTAACCCCATTATAAGATATAAAATTAAGAAACTCTGTAGATGTTTTTTGTCTCTCCCACACATTTATAAGCTTCCAGCCTGATTTCCTATTCCTCTTTGATTTTGATTTCCACCGTCCATCTTCAGTTCAATTTTCACAAGAACAGGATGAGTCAAAAGTTCCAGGCTATCTTATTTTGAAGAAAGGCAATGGAATATCTGAGCATCCCACAATAGAATGAAGACCTTTTAGGATATTTCTAGAATATAACCACTACCTCGAATTTTATCTTGGTTAATGATTTCTTTTTTTTCAAATGTGAAGGCTAAGCACGTATATCAAATAAGATCAAAATTTTCTTAAAAAAAAAATGCACTACAATAATTTTGTTTGGTATATGTGTTGTGCTTTAGAAGTTATTAACACAGAAAGTTGGCATTGTTTACTTCATTTAACTGTAGATTGCACTCACTAAAGATGAGAGGATTCTGATATCTGGGCACGAAGCTGTATGTTTTTCAGCTATTGACAACAGGCACCCATAATGATCTGTAACTTCACACAGCACATTCGCATATCAATTATCTGCATTTCAAAAAACTGGGATTGTTGAAGATAAACTTACCGTGTACTTTAAAAAAAATATATTATTGACTTTCTTATAGATTGGGTTTACTCAAATGTAAGCGATATCCTCGGGAGCAAAATGTCAATGTTGCACGTTATTATCTCTCAATAAAACTAAAGTACGAAAAGCCTGGCAATTATAACTGATTCATAAACACAACCTGTATTCATAATAACCAAAACAGCTCATAGCCAACAATATTTATTTAGGTTCTTGAAGATGTAAAACATAATACATCGGGTAACGTCCATAAGTCCTAAATTACAGAAGTCCTAAATTGCAGAAGTCCTAAAAAAAACTTTCACAAGTCCTAAACTTTAGGACTTGTGCAATTTAGGACTCCGGCAATTTAGGACTCCTTCAAATTAGGACTTCTGTAAACTCCAGTGAACTTTCTTCTTGTCTTTTAGGACTTCTGCAATTTAGAACTTCTGAAATTTAGGACTTCTGCAATTTGGGACTTCTGCAATTTAGGACTTGTGCAATTTAGGACTTGTGCAATTTAGGACTTCTGAAATTTAGGACTTCTGCAATTTAGGACTTGTGCAAGTTTCGTCCCTTTGCTTTAGTTCTCAAAATCGCCACAAACAAGAGAACCACCGCCACTTCTGTAAACCAAACGTTACAAATACAGTGGATATTTCGTCCGCCATATTGAAGTGATATTGATAAGCTTGAGAAAACTCGTTTAGATTATCCATAAATCCCAAATTTTTCTTTTTGACAAAAAGTGATTGCTTGTGAAAAGGACACTACATTATTTTGAATTGTCTCATCGTACAAATATTATTGACTGCTTTACATTATGGAAGTGAGATTTCAA